>JAIPMN010019453.1:0-16808 GCA_020650975.1 Apostichopus californicus
AGTAAGTAGAAACTTTTCGAGTCTGGACCCTTAACAAACAAAAAGAAAATTTCAAAAATCACATAAGTACAGAGAGAGTAAAGAGATAAGGAAAAACAGAGAAAAAATTAATAAAGAGGAAGCGAAGAAAGGGAAAAGCAAATCCATACAAAGAGACAATGTAACAACTCAGCGTGGGGGGTTTGTACTTTTATTTAAAAGCTAATGCTTGAGTTTTCTTTTAAATGAGTTAAGATTATTTGAGTTTTTGATATCTTGATCAAGTGAGTCCCAAAAATGTACACCAGTACTTCGTACTTGGGTTTGACTGCGGATAGTTCTAGAATATGGTTGACTTAGAGAGTGTTTATAACTTGTGTTAAAGGTATGATATTCTGAGTTACTACAATAGAAATTATTGAAAGCTACTGGGAGGCGTACCTTTGTGAAATTTATATAAAAAAATCCCAAGTTGATAATGATATAGGTCAAAGAGAGTAAGAATTTTAAGCTCTTTAAAGAGAGGTGCAGTATTACATCTAAAATGTGTATTATATTACGAATGACACGTTTCTGTAGTCTATATAATCTTATTAAAGTCGTATGTCACATTTTGTGATGAATGAAAACAAAGATAAGGTCAAATTCCTCTTCAAGATTCTTTGTCATTTATCGGACAGTAATTTGAAATCATTGAAGTCTTTTGTAGTCAGAAGATAAACCATAGTCTTCAGCATTTACATGAACAGGCTCTTGTTGGTGATACACAAAGAAGTACGAGCAGATTAAACTCATGCTTTACCAAGAAAATATTGATAGGCCGGTTAATACACATTATTAAGTGTAATGTGAATGTTAACATGTCTACAGGTGCAGTGACAACATGGCAGCACAGTAACAATACGGCATATAAGCCTCCAGCTGAAAACTTAACTTTTGCATCACTCCATTTGTAAACCCCTGTGACCAAGCCTGTATTTGACACCCAAGCGTCTATCAAAGAGATCTTTGTCATTTAAATCAATTGGTTGGTCTTAATTAGCAAGTTAATACACACTTCATCCTGTAAATAGCAGTTTATGTCGCACAAATTTAAAAGAATGGTCCAGGTCAAAATTTCGTTTTGATTTGTTAAAGAGGAACATAATGTAAGCATTCTGGTGAAATCTGCATTCAATTCCTATGTACCGTTTTAGAGATATTGACAGTTGAAGTTGCCACCTTTCGTACCAAAAGTGAACTTGGAGCAAACAGGTGTGACGTCATTGTTGCACACTGATAAATAATGTTTTGTTTTCCTTTAAAATTTACGTCTAATTTTATACACCACAATTGGATGCATCCATAATGTGAATGTACCATAGGTATTGGTATTTTATAAACTTCACATTCCCTTTAGACAAACGAGTAACCCTATCCAATCGAAGGTCAAATCAATAGACTGAAAAATAATAATTTAGCCTGAGGATGTTGAAATAAATTCAGCAATAAAGTTGATATATTTTTTTCATTTTAATAGGCTGAAGTTCCCGAAGTTCCTGAAGGAACGCCTGTTACAGGAGCAAATGGATACGACTACGATGATGATTTTGAGGTGGGCAAATTTAAATGTTACCAAAATACCAGCAGAGATTGCAAAAAGTGTCTAAAGAATATTACATGGAATGTGCGGAAATTATACCTGTGCCGCTTGATTTCGATCTTAAGTTACAGATTTTTTTTTTTTTTAAATGTACAGAGAGCGAATAAATTTCTCTGTTTATTCATGGTAATAATTGCCTACTTTAAATATGTTATGCTTCAGCATAGTCTTCCCTTGATTTGCAGGATTATGAGGACGATTTTGAGGATGAAGGTGATGACGCTGAGGATGGCAGCAGAACAGAGACAGATATAGTGAGTGACTCCTACAGTAGACAGTATCCAATAGGTCGCTGTTCTCTTTCTGTAAATTAAGTTAAAAAATGAAAACAGCTTAAAAAGCAAAGCCAAAAATGTGTTACGCCTAGTTGGAATTCCATCTTTGTTTGTTACAATGACATGTATATATATGTGTATCATGTGATGTCATAACTTTGCAAACATTTTAACTCAATTTGGAGTACTGCTTTGTGGAATATCATTTGCGGCAAATAGGTTCACCTTTTGTGCATGCAATCTCCCTGTCGGTTTTGGTGGACTCGTTCGGAGGTGATGAGAGGTCACGACCGGGAGAAACTTTGAAATGTCTGTGAATACAATAAGCCATTAATGATGTCATGCTTGTGGTATCCCTTGTATCTCTTCTAATTTCAATTTGAATCTGAGCTGTGTTGCAATTGTATATTTCTGTATGTACCAAACCTATCAGTCATATAATTTGCACTAGTTGTGTTTTTCTGTTGATTGATGGGTGAAGCTGTTCGTTTGTTCCTCTCCTATCCTAAAATGGCAGAGTTTAAGATCTGGAAAGGTTAGCATATTTGTTACATTCATTTTGTTTGTAAAGAAATCTTTCAACTTTCAACCATTGGACTATTAAGCTAGAAAATTTCAAGTTTTCGACATATTGTAGGTAAGGAACGTTAATTCACAAAGAGTTTCATTTGCAGTGGTTGGTTGTACCTTACTTTCATAGGTGTAACATATCATTGTTTAAATTGTTTTCACTTTCAAAACGTTTGGCAGGATGATTCGACTCTGGCTGAGCTGAGGCAGGCAATGGAGGCGGAGAATCGAGCGTCTTCTCTCAGTGGGAGGGTGAGTGACTTTAAATCAATCTATTGACATTAAATTAAAGAGGCAGATTGACTCGGTGGTTACCTCAAAAGTGGCTTTAAGTAGTGTTGTGTACTTGGTCAATTAAAATTTTACCAAACGCATTCGGATATTACTAACAAAAAGTGAACAGTTGCTTCTGATCACTTAAGCCAAGTCATGAGCAGAGGGTTGGAGGACTGAATACTTGTACGTGCAAAAATTGAAAGGATTATAATTTATTATAATGTATGCATATGTCTTGATAGATAGACAGACAGAGAGAAAGACAGACAGACAGACAGATAGAATACAAGGTATTTGTATAGCCCACCTTCTATCTATGCCGAGACGACATAAACACATGTACAAGTAATTAAATAAGTAAGTAAGTAAAAAGCGGGCTGGTGAGACACAAACAGATAAGAACAAGACCATGGTGTACGAATGAACTTTATTACACAATTCAACCATATTAGAAAAGAATGTGCTTTATGGGTGACCTTTGAATCTATCAAAGTTGTCAAACTTGTGGATAGGGATAGGAAGGGAATTCCAAAGCTTGGGCCCCACTGAAGACCAAAGTCTCCAATACCAGATTTGGTGTGTACCCGCTGTACATAAAGTAGCAGGGTAGCCGGGCAGAAATGGGTTCTTCGAGAAGTAACCAGGAGCAGCAATGTGTACACATTTATGGACCAACGACAGGATGATACACAATTTAAAAATAAGCTGTTGTACAATTACAGTCATATTGTAATTAAGTTAGTTGTCATAAGTGCTGCTAGTGCTGTTATTTTGTAAGGTTATACCAGCATAGGAAAGTTCAGGAAATCAAGCCATTGATTACTGAAATTATCTCTAGATCCACTTGAAATTCTTAACTTTAGGTCTTTTCATCACATCAACAGAACAAGGTGTACAGTATGTTCATAGTTTTCTAATTTAATATATATGCAATCAATTTATAAATTTAAGTAATTCAAATATGTTTCTTTCCTGTTTTACATATTATTTTTCCATTCTTATTCACAGGATACTGGCTTTTCAATAGGACAATCTTCAAGAGGTAGGTTCATATTTTTTCCAATATCTGTGATCTCTTTTAAAGCATTTTTAGTCCTTGCTCTTCAATTTTGTCCTATCCTGTGTAAAAAAAAAAGTATAAAAATTTGAATCCTTATTCTCCCTCTGTTAGGTTGATAGATTGAAACAGTATAAATATTGACCATACCGTAAGCATGGTTCTTTGGATTGTTGTGTGCACCCCTCACAAAGAAATGGTGAATAAGGTATATTTCATATGTACCATGAGAGCAAAGATCATCTCTTTGGTATCTGTGTCCACTGGTTTGAAAAACCTCTGTAACCAAACTTGTCTTTGTTTTTTGAAAGTATGCAAACAATTTTGTGCTCATTCTCTTCTGTTTCTTGTTCATTCTTATGCTGCCTTTCCTTTTGTAGGTAGGGTTGTTGGGGGGGGGGTGGGAATGGGGTGGGGAGGGTAGGGCATGAGTATACCATAGCTCAATTTATATTAAAGCCTTTGTACATTTTCTTGATACAATTGCTGTGTCTGATTTCAAGGTTACTGTATTCCTTCTCTCGAAATTCTTCGTAGGCTCAACACGACCGACCACGTCAACCAGAAAGACGTTCATCAACTTTGTGGCCGCCAAGCAACGGCAGATAAGCAACAGCGTGGCAGAGAGAACCAAGAAGAGAGGACAAGAATTGATGAAACTGATAGAACTAGATACGGTGTCCTTCGACCTCTTCGATATGCCCCCCGTCAAGGACTATGAACGTTTTATCCAGCACTTTGGGAGATCGGATACCACTCAGGTAAGATTTACAGAGGATGGGAGAGGGGTTGTGGGGCAAGGGGGAAGGGATGGGATGGGATTAGTACAGGTGAAAGTGTCCTTTGCAACTTAAGAAGTAGAAGAAGTATGCATTCCATTAAATACACGACCAAGAGATACCAATCTTGACGACTAGGTAACCTTGGTTTGTTTTTAATGTGTATATGAAGATAGGTAGGTACCGCTATCAGACTTGTTGTCAGTCTGTGCTCATACTTGAATCCTAGCATATTTGCAAGATATAGCTAGATAGCTAGCTTGAACTTGACCTTGTGAATGTATGTTCTTGTACAGGTTCGTTTGGGCATTATTAATAGTAGTTAAGAAACTAATGCAAGACTTCCATACTCATGTGCTTGTGTTTCTAGAGGCCTTAAATTGGCCTTGTGGATATATGTACTTGTACAGGGTACATGTGGCATTATTAATAATAGTTAAGGAACTAATGCAAAATATTAGGTACTCCTACTTGTGTTTCTATAGAGGCTTGTTCTGGTACTCGCACTCAAACCAGGGTAAACTGTACTCGCTTGTACTCATTGTACCGGTGGTTATGCTGTTGTACTCAAACTACAAGCCTGGGTACCTACCTATCTATAAACAGCTTTCTCATAAACCGATTTGAATGAAATAATATGATTATTAATATCACATGATGACCATTTATTGTCCTCCTCTATAGGCTATTGTACAATGTAATGATGACAATCTGGAGAGAGATACACAAACGGAAGAAATCGAAAACTGCGATAAATGGTGTCAGCATCCGGCAGAGGGGGTTCAATGCTGCGGAGGTAGGAGTCTAAGATAACACTTAAGAAAATTAAGATGAAATAGCAGAGTTATATCATTTAACAAATTTACAAATGATTTTACAACAAGAGTTTATTTCACAATATTTTTTTCACATTTTGTAACCATGGATCATTGCCTTACACTTTTCTCCTTACACAACCTAGAAGAAAATTTGCAAAAATTACCAGTGATTTTACAACACATTTCAATTCACAATTTTTTTCACATTTTGTAACCATGGATTGCCTAACACTTTTCTCATTATACAACCTAGAGGCAAATTTAGCAAAAAGTTGATAAGATTCATTAAAAGTTGAAGAAGATGATTTGTGGATCGTAGTAAGATAATTTCCATTGTGATATTTTTTTCGGAAATGGTTATGATTGATTTCTGAAGACTTGCCTTCAGTGTGTATTCTTCATTCCCCTCTTCATTTCCATATAATGTTTCATAAAATTTTTCATAAAATTTTCAATTGTGATATTTTTTCGGGAATAGTTATTATTGATTTCTGAACACTTGCGTTCAATGTGTATTCTTCATCCGCCTCTTCTTTTTCATATCGTTGCCAGGCGACGGAGAGACCTCAGACGATGAGTTTGACCTAAATGTTAACCAGGAGGCTTCATCACTGAAATTAACACAGTTCTTGGAAGCTGCTAGTCAGGTGAGATGAACGATGAATATAAATAGTTGCCTAGCAACTAAACAGAAATAAAATAAATCCATCCCACTGTCAATAATGAGATAAAGTATTTTTTTTTTTTTGTCGTTCAGATAAGTCAAGAATTAATCATGACAGATTCTTTCTGTGACCTGATCTAGTCACTCAAAGAGTATTAACTCTTAAGTCTATGGTATTGAACAAAAATGACAACCTCTAGTAAGGCTCTGGCCTTGGAGGTCACCGTACCCAATTGGTGTAAGATTCCTTGAGTTGATTTTATTCTTCTCATGGGTCCTATGGGAGTTCTTAGGTCCGTTTGGGCCAACAGGTTGCCTATCGGGACACCCTGCTCTATAGTATTCATATTCCTGTAATCTGGTATTAATTATGAATCTTTATATTGGAGGAGAGCAAAGTAAAGACATATGAACTCTCCAAAATCTTTTCAGATAGCAAATCAAATATTTGCATCACCCGGTAGCTGATCTATCAAATATTTCTTTGACTTTTTAAAAAAAAAAATTAACGATGCTCTTATTATTTCAAACTGCTCTCAGCTAATGGTAGTATTACTGGAGGAGAGCAGAGCAGAACATGATGGAGGAGCTCTTCAGAGTAACCAGAGGAGCATCGTATTCAGCGAAGGTTACACTCAACTCAAACCAGGATTACCATTCCTTAAAAGTAAGACATCTTAATTTTGAAAATTAATGGAAATGTGATAGAAATTTCAGGAAAGAAAATGTCAGTTCTTTCGTAAGAAAGAGTACTTTTGTGCAGCTTTAATAGTTGGCATGTGGAAGTCAAGTAAGCATCTTATGTAGAATCTTATGTAAAACATGAGAATAGTGTAATATCTTACCTCCTGTACAAAATGTAAAGAATGGTTATTATTGTTTTTTTCATTTTTTGGGGAAAGTACTTAAAAAAATGCCAATATTATATAGCAGTACTAGCAACATTGAAGGTACATAGTTATTAGCAATGTCATATATTCAACCAAGCAAATACATAGTTTTGTAGCGATGTCATATCTTCAACTCATTAAATGTATAGTTAGTAGCAATGCCACATTTTGTACCATGCAAATACATAGTAAGTAGCAATGCCATATCTTCAACCATGCAAATACATGGTAAGTAGCAATGCCACATTTTGTACCATGCAAATACACAGTAAGTAGCAATGCCATATCTTCAACCATGCAAATACATGGTAAGTAGCAATGCCACATTTTGTACCGTGCAAATACATAGTAAGTAGCAATGCCACAGCTCCAACCAGGGAGCTGTTACCAAGGCTCCCTGCTCCAACCTAGCCAAAAAAAAACAGTTTGTAGCAATGTCAAAATCCAACCAATGTCCCTGGAGTTGTTCAAGCTGACACCCATGGAGAGAAAGGGGGGGGGGAGGGGTGGATCCTCTAGGAAAAATTGAAATATTATGCTAGACATCGAATGGTGATTCCGAGACAGATGTTGACAATAAAGAATACATCTGTCTTTAAAGCAGCATTTTGCGTCGTTTTCTATGATTTTTCTCAACCTCACTGACTCCACTATGCCATAACGACATACATAACTAGCTTATCTATTTAAATCTTACTTCAAATGGTGGCATAAATGTCGAAAAATTTGCAACTTTCAACTTTGTTTTTCTCCAAGATATTTTCCGTTGGGATCCCAATAAACCTCGCCCATAATATGAATATTTAAACACTACGAACGTCATTGACCAATACGTAATACAAGACCATGCGTGATTTGTGTACAGTCTATATGGCAGTTGTAGCAGGGAGTTCTATAACAACTCCCTGGTTGTACCAACGCAAAGTCTTGAATCTATTTTTAGCAACGTCTCATAACTAAACCTGCATCTCTGATTGGTTGAATTCAAACGAGTGGGTTTGGGGAACTGAATGCGATTAATTTTGTATGTGGAATACTCGCCAATTAACGTTTTTGGCAGGGAAAAACTTGGCTAATATCTTAGTTAGCTGTTTTGTGATTTGATGTATGTAAAAAACTCGATGGACATGTCATAAAAGTAGAAAACGGCGACCAAACGCAAAATGCTCATGAATAAACATACTATTCACTGAATGGTGGAATTCAAACTAGTGGATTTGGAGATATGAAAACTTTGTCGAGGACACTCTTACTCGTTATCGACATAAATCGTTAATTACTCGCTAATTAACGCTCTTGGCAGGGTGAAACTTGGATGGTATCTTAGTTTGCTGTTTTATGATTGATACATGTAAAAAAAACCAAGCACATGTTAAAAAGGTGGAAAAAAGCGACCCAACGCAAAATGCTGCTTTAAGTAGGTCTAAGTGTAAGATTGTGCTAATAGCTTCTTTTGAATCCTTGTGTGATGTTGAAAGGGACTGGGGTAGATAGGGGATGTACACCCACACATTTACCTGGGTCTGCACTTGTACACAGGTTACAACTTTAAATCACTAATTATACTGGAATATTAAGCAATTGACATTGTATTAACTTATCTAGAAGGTTATAATAAGTATAAATATTTAAGTATATTGAAAAGATTTCAGTTCTCTTGTTTTGTTTCTCTTCCTGGCTAACAGTGTATTTTAATATGTATGTATGCGTTTATGTATGTATGTATTTTAGATCCTCCTGCAAGCAGGAACTCGCGAAGGAGCCTCATTGGCTTATCAAAGCCACAAGCTGACCGAAGTTAGTCTCTTAGATTTATATTTAACGTCCATGATTATGAATTGTCAATTGTCAACAACTCTGTAACTGGGCGACATACATTTATCTTGGAGTGACTCGAACCGGGGACCTTATGATTGGAAGGCACCGGCGTTAACCACTGAGACAACACTCCTTGTATATCATATCATATAACATAGAGTGTTCTAGGTAGATTAGCCAATATCAAAAAATATAAATAATCTGAGTCCTTTTGCGTCACCCGTCTTGTAAGACTTAGCCTCGTAAAATGTCTGTAAGTATTCGACATTATAATATATATATATTCTACATCTTTGTCTTTTAGCACGTTCCGTTCTCCAAGTTCATGTCCATCCAATTCAGACGCATCTCCTCCTGGCACTATATGGAGATATGAAAGTTGTAAGTTATCATCATCGCAACAATTATCTGTAATATTAACTACTGCTGGTTAAAGGGGTACTTTAAAAATTAAAAATAATAAGTTATTATTTATTAGTAATTATTAATAATGAAATTAATAATACTATTATTATTATTATGATATAATATTAAATAAAAATTAATAATAATATTATTGTCATGTTTTATCCAAGGATTACAATTAACATTGCAAACAACTATGATGATAAATTGAGACTAAGGGTGCAGCATCTGCAATTAGTGGACAGAATGTGTGGTGGAATGATTACATTTTGGAATCTTCACTTCGGCCGCAACTTTACGTAGTTTGAAATGCACAGGATTCGTAAATGACAACTGGAATGTTAAGCTTCTGAATGATTTAATGTTATAACATTTTTTTTTTTTGTCATTCAGCCAGTTGACAAAAGCCCACTATGCAACAGAGGGCTACTGTGTGTGTGGAACATTAATGACCCCTCTCAGCCACAGAAGTAAGATATTCTACTGTTTTATTGGTCTGTATGTTAACACAATGTTAACATTAAAAGTCTGGAATATGAATGCATGGCCTATAACATAGAAGTTAATACGTTATAGCTCTGTTTAACATCAGTCACTCTGTTTGCTAGCAAAGATATTAAAACTTTGGAACAATAAATTACTCATCTTAACAGAAATAGTATGATGCAGCATAGCTCTGTATGTCTGTGTGATTATCTACATATATAAATTAATGTCTGAAACATTAGCCACCTCAAGTGTATATATTAATACATAGCATTAGTATACCTTTGTGTATTTAACTGTGCTTGCATAATAGTAAACTAAATTTTGGGTTATACTTGCAAGAAGCTGCATTGTACCTTCAGAATCAGGTAACTAAATCTCCCCTAACTTCACCACAAAAAAAAATTAATAAATAAATAAAAAAAAATTTATAATTTGTTTTTAATGTTTTAATAAATAATCAATCAACTTGACAATACAAAAATCAGACGAAAATTGGACGGAAACGCACTGTCATTGTGAAAATTTAGAGCCAATCTTTCCTGTTACGTTAAAAATTCAAGAATGACATTCACACAGATGTCATAGTTGGATTGATTGACATAGTATTTAATTTGCAATGACTCTTAGACTTCACTTTACTTGACTTCACTTTATCTTGAGATTATTTGCCATACCCCGATCTTTTACATTTACCTCCAGAATATTAAGTTGCCGCTCTCAGCCCAAGTGTTGCTCGTGGAGCCCGACGAAAGCTACAATGGTCTTTGCTGGAACGGTAAGAGAAACACATCTGTACAATAGTATGAAACATGTTGATACTTTTTTTAATTTTTTTTTATAGTACCCCTTGACTGTCTTGTTTCTGCAATGAATGACTGACTTGATAACAGCAATTTGGATAGTTCTGCCTACCTATGCAATGCTCCAAAGAAAATGTAGTCTGCGTAATTTAGGATGTAGCCTCATTATTTTTACTGTTTTACAGTGTTGTTCTCTTGGCATTACTTGATACTTCTCAATCATTCCTTTAAACTGTATCTTGCAAATGAATGGCAGTTACCCTTAATTGTTTTAATTTTTTTATCCATAATTTTTCAATATACATGTGGCACTAAAATTGCAGGAGGAGCCTGTTCACTAAACGAAGAGAAACTATAATATTTCTTGAGTTGCTCATTGCATTTAATAATAATAACATCACAGTCTGGGTACCAGGGTTACTTTGTAATCTAAGGGAATCTATAATTCCATAATCATTAATGATGTTGTGGTGTATAAAATAATAAGGAAGTTTGTGATCAGATGGAATTTCATATTGTGTGACAGATGGTGAATTTATAAAATTTCCACAAGAATAGCAAGAAATCTATATAATGATGTCTTGAGGGCAGTGGTCCACAAACTTTAAGGCCTACAACCCAGGATCGTTCATGAGGTCTGAACCACAACCCACTAGATCCCACCCAGCACAATCTTTGCTCAGAATGTTTGAAAGCTAGCTTGGTCTAAGGATCTGATGTTATGAGAATAAAACCTAATCGATCTCCATCTGCAAGCTTTGAACCTGTGGATTAATATTTCGACATCTGGAAAAATCTTCCGAATATGTTTAATAATGCACTTTGAAGTCACATCCCAGACTTTAGGATCGCATCCCAAACTTTGGGGATTGTGCCCCAAACTTTGGCATCACGCCCCAAACTTTGGGATTGCACCCCAAACTTTGGGACCGTGCCCTAAACTTTGGGATCACACCCCAAACTTTGGGAACCATGGCTTTTTGTTTACCTTTGCATTCCTGCTCATTTAATTTTATCGTTTCTTGTTGTTGTTATTTTTGGATATTAGGTGGATGGTTCCTTGGTTATATGGGACTTGAGGGAACCCTCAAATATGCACTGTCATCATCTAGTGGATGGTACCTCCTGGTTGGTGAGGGTACCCACCTTCTGCACTGACGGTATATTAACTGAGGAGTCACACAACAGCAGTGTGGTAGCGATTTTACCCATAGTAACAGCTGAGGACAATTTAAGGGCATCCATGCCGCAAGAGCCACAAATAGGTTAGTATATGCACGAACGGATATAAATAATTCTGTGAACTGTAAATATACTAAAGTTCTTATTTTCATCAGTTTCTTCTGGCAACTTACTTTTAACTTATTGATTATTACTTTGGCATATTTGAGAACAAACATGTTTCAAAAGTACACCACAATTTATGCCAATTGACCAGCAGAAAATGGTATGAACAAATCAGAAAGAACTTTAGGATTTATTTCTTAGGGAAGTTATTTCCTAGACTTCAAACGTTGATACAGTATGAATAAGGCTCATTAATAAACTCATTAATGTGCCAATGAAATGAAGCTTAATCTTCCAACTGGTCATATTGGACCTAACCCCTTTTGTTGAACACAATTATTTAGTCAGTAACACAATTTGACAAAAATTGACTCAGTTGTTTTCTTGGCCATGGAGTTATTTTCAAAAATTGTGATTTAGTCATTAAACAATCATGTTGGTGTCATAGAGAGGTGGTTTAGTCTTTCACATCTTGATAAACCTAACCTGTAGTACGATTGATAATAATGGCATCTATTTCCCTCATTCCACAGGATCTGATACTTCATTCCAGCTTGCCTCCTTGGAAGAGACCGGAGTGATTTATTTTTGGGTGAGTCCATGGCCAGATTAATTGTTTTCTTTTTCATTCGGGTATTACTGCTTATCAAGACTGTTGAAATGAACTAAAACATTGCTGGAATCGTGTTTCACTTTGGCATACATATTGAGTTACTTTAGACTCTTATCAAGTGACTTTGATCTCCGTCAGAGCATATACCGTAACCTCACCATCAACCTCACCCTCACCGTCAACCTTGCACATCAGTATTAAAATAATGTCAAATAAAAAGTGTGTTCTTGAATAATTTGTCCAGCAGTTAACTCACAAATATTTTGGGTAAGAGTCAGAAACCTGGGTCCTCTGAAAGAATGTTGTTTTGTGTTTCTGTTAAGTGCTCGTTTAAAACCTAGTGTTTACACGGGTCCAAAAATCGGGAACCGGGTACCCGAGGGCCGTTACCCGTCGGGTATCCGGGTACCCGAAAAAAATTGTTTACCCTCGTGTATCACGATTTTCAAGAAATTACATATTGGATGCTATAATAAATGCATTATATTCTCTACTGACAATGTTTTCATGTTCAAAAACGTAGGTGTAAGATAAAACCTCCCTAAATAATTTTTATTTGCTTCTGTTTCTTTCATTAACTTGTTAATAAATTAAATATTTAATTATAATTAGCATTACTACTAACATCGCACTGCCGCCGCTGCTTATGATAGCTCGTGCACGTCTATTGGATCAAACCATATAAATATCCAATTTAGCTCTTAAACAGTTTTTAATACTACTACTATCTATTATGCAGGCCCAGGGTTTGCATTAGCCGCGAGATTGCGAGATTCGCGCAATTTGATCTCATTTAGAATAAACGATTAGTGAAAAGCCAATTGCGATTACTATTTTTTAGTTATCCCGTCTATAATCCATAAACATCGCGTAAAATTCCTTGCCAGCCTTTCTTTCTTTGAAATAAACAAATGAATAAATAATAATTTCTTCCACATGGTAGCCTAACACCACACTAAGTCAATAAGAAAGAAATCTAGCTAAGCCTAACCATCTGTTTATTTGCTGGAGTTGTCACGCAGTTATAAGACATCCATGGAATACTTTCGTTATTGCTGTTACGTTCGACCACATGGTTGCCTAACACCACACTTAGTCAATGGGGGTAGTCTAGCCTAGCCATCTGTTTATTAGCTGAAATTGTGACGCAGTTATAAGATATCTATGGAATTTTGGAAAGCTTTCGTTATTGCTGTTATCTTCGTTTTTTTTTTTAAACAATCACACTTTGCGTATGATTCGGGTAATAAATTAGGAACCGGGTAGTATCGCGTCGAGCGGGCCCCTTCGTTATTGCTGTTATCTTCGACCACATTGTAGCCTAACACCACACTAAGTCGATGGGAAATCTGCTTAACCGTCGGTTTGCCAATTTTTTTTTTTTTTTTTTTTTTTTTTTTTTTTTTTTTTTTTTAAATCACACTTTGCTTAGGATTCGGGTAATAAATTAGGAACCGGGTAGTATCGCGTCGGGCGGGTACCCGGGTACCCGGATAACCCGTCCAAACACTATTAAAACCCCTCTCGGGTATCACAACAAGGATGTTGGTACTGCGCAGCAGTGCTAGTGACAATGCCTGGGCAGTCTTGTTTCAAACACCTCAAGACTAGGGCTCTCCTTAATGGCCAAGGGTTGCGTATTCCAGTCTTTTATAGTCATAGGATAGAAACTATTGTACTCAGAGAACACTTCACATTGAGACATCCCTTGACCTTTTTACCTAGAAGAAGTTTCATCCTATGTCACAAAATAAATTACAATGATGACAATTGTCATGTAGTATGCTATATTTTTTTATGATTTTTTTACACTTTTACCCCCTCTGCATTCTCTCCTTAGGTTGTTCTAGAAATAGCAAAGACCAGCCAAGCAGGATCTGAATCAGAGTTAGGTATGTGACCTCTTGACCTCAGTCACTTTCAGAAAAGAATGAATGTTAGAATCAAGTATAAACAAAGCCTATACTTAAAACTCCTTATACTCATATAAGTAATATGTATAGTATAACTTTAAACTCCTTTTAAACTCTTTTAAACTCTTTTAAACTTTAAACTGTTTTAAAAAAAATTTAAAAACTTTTTAAAATATTTTTTAAAACTTTTTAAACTCTATTAAATTTTAAACTCCTAACTTGAAATTCCTTATACTTGTATAAGCAACATGTTGTTGTACTGAGATGTATGTCAAAACTATCATTAAATATCTGTTAATTTCTTAAGTGTCTGGGCGACAAACTGTTGAAAATTTATTCAACTCTATCAATTAATACTTTATCATTAACCCTTCATTTCGTGAACAATTCTAGATGGATGTTATTGATATGATCAATTGCAGTCTTATTTTGCAAAATTCTGTACAGATGTGATTAAATTATTGACCAAAGGCATAAAAAAAAAAAGACACTTTAAAATTTCAAAAGTTTCAAATACTTATGTATAAAGAGAAAAAATATAACTACATCCATTATTGTTTTGCAAATTTTAAACTCAGATATTTTTTTACTTTCTATACTGATTTTTTATTTTTTTATTTTTTATCATTCATTGTTCAGGTTTAGTCCCAGGAGGGAGAGTAAAGCTTATATGGAGCTCTTCAATCTCTCTTAATACACCTACAAGGTGAGTTGGAATTATTCTCCAGTTTTTGCCAATTATCTTAATAAATTCAAACCAATCCTTAAATATACTGCAAAAGTTTTGTATTTATAACAACATAATATCATTACCTGATTGACCACCATGCTTATGGAAGGCAAAAACCTCAGTCATTTGACACCATTTTCAAAGACCAGCTTTTGTCTGAAGGACCAGTTTTTGAAAGTCAAATTAGTTTCCATGACTACCGGAGTTGAATTTCATGCTACTTATTTGGTAACGTCCAAAACTTGAGAGAAATTGTTTTTATGTATGCAAATGTATTGAGAATAATGCATGATGCTCAGCTGTGTACAGTTTTTGCTGCTGTTTACTGCTTTTGTTTTTATCTCGTTTATCCATTTTCAAATTTCAGATTTCCGAGCATAACTAGCAATTTTAAAACTATCTGTGTGCAGCTTAACCCTCAAGATCCTAATCAATTTTACATTGGAACAGACAGGGTTAGTAACTTTTCACCTTTCCTTTTAGCATTTTTAACAGACGTGGAAATAAAAAATAATGTAATGTCATCAGAGTACAGAGTGAAATTCATAGAGATTTGATAAAATTTTACGAAAATTAAAGAAAAATACTTACAAGCTTCTCTAGGTTTTATTCTTATTTTATTTTATTTATTTCCTTACAGGGATTTGTTCTACATGCTTCTCGACATCATGAAAATGTTTATCCTAAAATATTCAGAGCTAGCTATGGTAAGCTGATAATTTCTATTACTCTAATTATCCGTTAATTTAAAGTATTCAAGCCATTCAAAAATTATTGCATACCACCACTCCAGACCATTATTTATTTCCTCGTAATGGCTTTCTCCCGAGGTTACCGGTTCTAAAACCATTCTTGCCAAATATTCCTTTCCTCTTTGACTCTTTTCACATTGTTTATAATTTTGCAGTCAGTCTTTTTATGCTATTGATATGATTATTGCTTTTTTCGTCAGTGAATAAAATGTTAATTTGCATTAATTATGTCAATTATGTAACTGTTGCAAAGTTTTGATTAGATTTACCAAGAGAGGTAAAATATAGACAACAACACCACATGACATATAAAGTTAACTTGTGGCCTTTTTTGTGGGTTCTGGTTTCCATATTGAAAGATATCGATGATCTATGAGCAGATGTGTCATCATATCTCGAAAGTTAGTTTAGTTCAAGATCAAGTTTTATCAGGGTTTACCACGACTTTGGCAGTACAATATTTGTCTGGTCATGCCACCATCTATTTTGTATCAGGGTTTACCAGACCCCTGATAGTATGATATTTGTCTGGTCATGCCACCATCTATTTTGTATAAGGGGTTACCCGACCCTGATAGTATGATATTAGTCTTGTCATGCTACCATCTATATTGTATCAGGGTTTACCCGACCCTGACAGTATGATATTAGTCTTGTCATGCTACCATCTATTTTGTATCAGGGTTTACCCGACCCCTGACAGTATGATATTAGTCTGGTCATGCTACCATCTATTTTGTATCAGGGTTTACCCGACCCTGACAGTATGATATTAGTCTTGTCATGCTACCATCTCTATTGTATCAGGGTTTACCCGACCCTGATAGTACGATATTAGTCTTGTCATGCTACCATCTATTGTTTGTAAGGGTTTACCCGACCTTGACAGCACAATATTTGTCTTGTCATGCTACTATCTATTTTGTATCAGAGTTTACCCGTCCCTGACAGTATGATATTAGTCTTGTCATGCTACCATCTCTATTGTATCAGGGTTTACCCGACCCTGATAGTACGATATTAGTCTTGTCATGCTACCATCTATTGTTTG
>JAIPMN010019454.1:0-11450 GCA_020650975.1 Apostichopus californicus
GGTGCCCCCCCAAGAAAAGCTTGTGCCCCCCCTGTGCCCCCCCAAACCAAAAAACCTGGTGACGCCACTGCGTCTTAAGAGTTTTCATTTTTAGCTCAGCTGAAAGCGTTCAGCGTGACAGTGTTTCAGGGATTTCCCGGAAGACTAAATTAGCGGGAAACTTTTCGGGACTAACAAAGGGCGGTTCGTATACACCCTACAGTAGATTAGGGCTAACTACCGTTGAAATCAGTCCATTCCGAGAAGTAGTCACCGGATTTCAGGTGGAAAGGAGATTAGGAGGGAAGGAAATGACACCGTTGTCCCACCCATGTCTTATAGTTTTCGCACAAACAAATGGAAAAACTGCTCAGAAGAATATTGCCAAATCCAAACAATTTTCTCGAATTGAAGCTAAGCTGAGCACTTGTTTAGACTGCTGTTGTCACAATGTGTGCCTGTGCACATCTTGGGCAGTTTTATGGACGTGAGTTTAAACCTGTGTGATTTTATTGAGGTGACATTTCTTAGGTCGAGAGGATACTCTAGAAATTTAAAAGTAACTGAATTTCCAAAACTGAGCCATCTCTTGCAATTCAAGTAGATAATTAATTGCAGTAAAGTAATCTGAACAGCTTCTCAAAGTGATAGCACTGACTATAGATGTATATTGGTGGAGGGGAATGAGGTGATAGGGGGGAGGGGGGCTGGAAAGACTTCCACAGTTCTGCAATGTTAGGTCATTGTCATAGTGCGATCTAATTCAAGTAACCGCGACAGAATCAGGATTTATATCAATATTTTGAGAAGTACTTTTTAGGTTCCCATTCTACAAAAAAAAGGGGTGTCATTGGCCATGGCTGCCCATGATCATGGAAGACTCCTATAACGATGAAAATGTGGGTATTATTTCGTTTTAAAATACCCCGACCGGCATGTAGGACTTTCATCGATTCTTTTGTCATTTATTTCTGATGTGCAGTCAGGGCCCAAAATGCACTTTGATATTTTCATTTCGCGTCTCAGCCCCCCCCCCCCCACCTACACCTTAATTTAGAGAAGCCCTACATATTTAGCTCTCTTTTTTCCTTTTGAAAGCCGAATTCAAAGTGAAAAACGATAACTTGCTACAGTGTAACATGTCTGCATTTACACACTTAGTGGGGATTCACTTTGTCGTATTGATTCTACAAACCGAAATGTTAAGGGCCCGATGTGAGCTTTCGAAAGCAAACAAACTTTGGAGACCCGTGACACAGGATATTGTACCATTCGCCACGTAATTGTAGAGGTATAATGCTGTAGGATACCATGACAGATTTTAATCGGTGCCCCATTCTAACATACCACATATCCGGTTCGTTTTCAACGAAGACAGACCATGAAAAGCTGCAAAAAACGTAATCGATTTCTTGAAATCGTTTTATTATTTTATTCAGTGCCTATGCTGTTAATAGAAACGTATTGAAAATTGTTTCAGTTATATTTTTATCGATGGAACACAAATTTATCTCCTTATGTATTCAGCTACCCCACGGCCTGCCACCCCACCCTCACCCCACCTACGCCTTCTTCAATAGACACACAAGTGTTAAGTATAAACTTGAACCTCCAAAGCATCGCTTTAATAACAGCTTGTTCTTTTTTTACAGAATATTCTGTGGTCACCAAATGCATCATCAGGTTTATCTACAAAATTAGCCTACTATATAAATATCGGGGCGGAATATATTACCGCTATTCAGGCTGTACCTCGGCAACACTATGTAACTGTACCTTTATTGGACGAAACTGTTTTCAAGAGAACAATCAATTAATAGATAATTTTGAGTGAATATGTGAAAAAGGGGCTCATTCAGGCATCCATACAGATGAAGGCGTGATGTCATTCACATTCAGGCTGATCTGCTAGTACATGGTCCCTGTATGGCGGGCCATCAGTCTCAAATCGTGGGGCCAATCGACTTATACCGATTTAAATCGACATATACCAGTTTCCTTCTACTTTTACCAGTTTCCAGCAACTTAAATTGACTTCTACCGATTTAAATCGACATATACCAGTTTAATTTTACATATCATCGATTTAAATCGACATATGCAGTTTAATTCGACATATCATCGATTTAAATCGACATATACCAATTTAAATCGATGATAAGAAAATTAAATCGATGATAAGAAAATTAAATCGGTATATGTCGATTTAAAATCGATGATATGTCGAATTAAACTGGTATATGTCGATTTAAATCGGTAGAAGTCAGTTTAAGCTGCTGGAAACTGGTATAAGTCGAAGGAAATTGGCATATGTCGATTTAAATCGGTATAAGTCGATTCCCCACGATTTGAAACTGATGGCCCGCTATACCCCTGTGGCACCTTTACTGTACTATGAAGTCTGTCTTTCCTGCATTGTTAAACGGTCGTAAATATGTTGGTAAGGATAAAAATAGTATGATTGCAACCAGCGATGTGTTCCACAGACTTTACAAGAACGAAACCACGACTGGCCGTACGGATCAAATCCTTTTGTTTTCACAGGGCGTCTTCTGTGAACGTAATCCAAAAGTTGACATGCGTGCTGGTCCGATTCCCAGACGGATTTATAAATTTTATGAGTTTGAACGTAGCCGTGGTTCTTCCATTCGAAATAACTCCGATAGAGAGATATGTTGGAAGCTACAGTATTGATATAATCTGCAAGGTCTTTAACTGAATTAAAGTCATCAGCATGAATAAAGGAATGAGGCGGGGCGACCCTCTCATAGTCTTCTCTGCTTGTTCCCATCACTACAGGTATTGCTTCATATTTCATTAAAGGTTCCCAAAACTTTTCGGTGATGTATTCATCGCAGCAAGAATTCTCCAACGATAAGTAGAACATGTACGACCTGAAAGTGCGGAAACACCGCTTATCAAATTCATCACACCGCAAAGGGCCACATTTACCGTAGACGTCTACTGGTAAAAACCGCGATAAATCGTGAACAAAGCCAGTTCTATTCCACGTGCGTAACGGACAATGGCTTGCTACCCAAACGATTAAATTCTCCTTATCGGTTAATTGTTTTGCACGGAAGGGCACGTTGACTGGTTGCTCAAACCGCGTAAATGTACCGTAAGGAATCGGTAATTCTGAATCGGATCGAAAAGTACTTGACAAATTGAATTGGATATATCTCATATAGAGGGGTGGCCAGATTGGTATAACATTAATTGCTGCCTCTGCTGTAGACATTAGCCATAACTGTCGAGGAGATCTCTGTTCCTGGAGTTCTTTCCAATATTCATACCGTTCAAATCCTTTACCGTAGGTAAACATAACGACATCGGCATTCTTACACGCAGTGACGTTAAATCGAGCATTTCGGAAAGTGATTGAGTTATTCCACGTCGGGCAGTATACCTTACGAGGTAGCAGAGGAATCCGGTTATCGCGAATTGTAAATATCGCTACATCGACATCGCCAGCATTAACTTCCTCTGTATTCTCGTTACTTAAATCTCCATATTGGACGGAATTCTTTACACGTTGTCTCCAACTAATCGCCAAATCTTTCGATTTATTGTCGAAGTTGTATATTAAATTGACTTCTTTGAAATGAAACAAAACAGATAGGAGAACGAAACAAACTAGTAGGAAAGTCTTGAGAGCAGAATCAACACCTTTCTGAGCAATTCGATGACAACATAATCCTTCCCGGAATTCCATGATTTAGTTAATAACTGTCGCACTGCCAAAACTTTAGGTTATAAAATGGCCATCGACATCAAACTTCTGTCCATATACTGTTCAACCTTTAGAACATAAACAATGTGACTTTGAGAAGCAAGACTCTTTATTTATACATCTGAAATGAAGATTAAAAAAAAGAGAGGAAATAATTGATATAGCGCATTTAAGAAATGGAGTAATCGGTATACTGATCCACACCAGTGAACAAGTAAATTTACTGATATATCGTTGTATTATGCATGTGATATTGTATATAGCTTGACATCATTTTCAATCCTAGCTACTGTTCTGTAGTGTCACAATTGATAATGGTTCTTATCGCGTTAAAATGTACTAACGTATATCAATTCTTAAATTCAAGGTCTCTCTCTGGCCACAAACGTTCATATGAGCTCTGAATTCGCATGAAAACCAGAATAAGATAAATCTGTTTCAAGCCTGGTTAACTTATTTAATTCAAACTGATTCGATCGAAAGATAATGACGTAACCTGAACCGACGAGAGTGGCTAAAATAACTTAAGCGTAACATGGGTCTCGTCCGATATTAATTAGTGTCGAAATATGGAAATAGATCGGCAGGAGCAGATCCAGAGAGGATGTCACGGGTCTTCCCCACCCCCGCTCCTACCTGGCCTATGCACATACAAATTTAAAAGTGGTTATTACCACAACCACAGACATTGAGGAGTATGCTCTCACCCCCCCCCCGGCCCTCCCCCAACATGGGAGTTGACTCCAACGTATACACAGGGCCACAATCCCTTCTTTATTAAACCATGGATCTGCCCCTGATCGACTTTATTTTAATGTTTGTTCTATTGGTTTTTTTAAATTAATCAAGTATATTCCAGCAGGTACATATTTATATATATACAAAGAGTACATTGGTAGGTCCTAAGTTGAATCTTATAGCTCTGTTCAACGGGTCAATCTATGACAACTTCAATTTGTACAACACTCATATGATGTTCTTTAAATCTTCAATTAGTATTGTTTCGTTTTTTATTTGTAGAAAGTGTATCGGCGTCCCTTGGCACCAGTGTACCGAATAATAGACTATAGCATATGCCACTTCTATACCGTATATGACAACAATGCACTTACCACAGTATACATGTAAGAAAGTACCGAGAACGAAAAAAGTCCATCTTTATTATTGATGAAGAAAGCTACTCCTGGTATACCCATTCCAATTCCTTCGATTCGAAACAAGTTTCAATTTCCTGTTTTGGTAAATCACAACGTGGAATTTATTTTTCACCAAAGTTACAGCCGCTGTTATAACAGTTATATCTAAGCCATAAAGCTATAGGCGACATGAAGGGAATGGTTTCTATCCGTTGATATCGGTCTACCACTGCGTCTAATTCTCTGAACAGCTGGGAGGTAATCACAGCGCTTCAGTTGATATCCCTACCTTTTAAAAATTTCTTCTTCAAGCAATAAAATGACAGAAAGTTATATTGGTGCTTCTTCGGTAGTTTATCAAAGAAGTGACCATGCAGTCTAATCAAAGCATCAAGTCATCCGGCAAGAATTGCTTCCTGTAAACGCTCGCCCAGTTCCGTAGTAATGTTAGAATGGGCAACAAAGTTACGTAATTCGTACTTCAATAAGGAAACTATAATTAGACGTGTTTATCTATATATTTGTAAGTTCAATGGAATATTATAGTGAGTTGCGCAACTGTGGTATCCAGTCTTGAACAAGATGTAACGCGGACACTCGGGCCTGTCAGTTATAGATTATCAGCTCCTCCTGATACTGAAGCGGTGTAGAAACCAGGGAACAATTAGGGTCACCTCCTCCCCTAGCTCCCAATATATTTTGCAAAAATTAATGAAAGAAAATACTTTGCAAAGAATTTTCGGAGTACACGATGTTCCTTTTCTGACGTTATAGTTTTGGTGGTTGAAGTTCGTAACGAGAAAAGATATATCTGAAAATGCTGCAGCTTGTAGGGTGCAGGGTAGGGTCGTATCTATAGGGGTTTGCGTCTGACCTCCCACCAAGGCTCAGCCCCCTTTGTGTCCACTGAACCCCGGTCAATAAAAGTCCACCCCCCCCCCAAGGAAATACACTCCGGCCCATATTCCCTAGGAGACCATTCATACAAAGTATATACCTTCATAATGTCTGCCAAGATGAAGAGAAATGTAGATGGTAATCCTTCGTTGCAAATGACTTAGGTATAGTCCTTCCTGCAGCTTCGGAGGAACTTCAAACAAATCTGTGGCAAAAAGGTATTGTAATAGATATATATATTACAAACACATGTGCCCATTAGGAACAGTCTTACTAGATATACTGCTTGCAGCTACAATTAGGCTTGTTTTCTCTTTCTTTTTGTGGTATGCTTGGATATGAGTAATTGGACTGACGGAGTAACATATAACCCATATAACGTCATCACTGATAGTGTGAAATCGGTGGAGCTGCTATTCCGAGCAGCAAATCCCAGGTGGAATTAATGAGCATTAAAGGTAAAGCTTAATTAAAGCTTGTTGTTAAATTCGAGGATTACCTCAGAAGAGTATATAAGCTTCAGGTTAAGGGAATGTTTACTAAACGTTGCCGTCAACAAAACTGAACTTAGCAGCCAAAGTTGCATGCATGTAGTTGTATATTGGGGAGCGTAAAACGCCATCAATATATATACGGGCAAGTACTGGACACGCGTGGAAATATACAATGACGAAAGGATGATGGTCTTGGATTTAATTCCACGAGATAAACAAACTTGGAAAAGGTTCCCTGGGCGATTTTCCTGCACTCAAAGAACCATTGTCGGGTAGTACTTCCATGTTGCTTATGAAACATTGGGAGATATTGTAACATTTTGCTCAACTGGATACCCCCCCCCCCCCTTCTCCTCCTCCATGTGGAACTCGTAGTGTTTGCTGCCGACCTTCGCAAGTGCACAACTGAGAGTGGGTTAACTTGACGAGTCAATCCAGGCACGTGGGCAAGCGAGGACAGATAAACCAAGGATGGGTGGTCAACGATTTAGTTGAACGAGTCTATCAAACTTGAAAAACTTCCTGATATGTTGTCGGAAGCCTTTATATACATATAAAGAAAACAGCGTTGAATCTTAATATAGAGAAGTCTGATGGTAACCTTTACTCCACTTGTTGGTAGATAAATACAGCTACGACATGCTGAGAAGAAACTCTAATAAAGAGGTATTGCAAATTTATCTTAAAAGTCAATTTCCAACAATTGTATCATTTTTAAAATTTAAAAAGTTATTAATTTAAGTATTATTTTCTTTACTTTCATAAAATTCGTAAAATTTAAGTTGTACTCGATAAATTTGGACTTTTTTTTTACCATGGCAGTTTCATTCATTTAAGATTTCATAAAAATGATTTTATTTTCCTGGAAAAATATTATATTCCTTGTAGATGAATGTTTTTTTTGAAATTTCATAAACTAACTACGTTTTCAGCTCAATTTGTCTAACACGCTCACTATATGAATTCATGAAAATTCGCACGAAAAATATAAAACAAACAGACCTTGACGATAAGATGTCAGTAATAAATAGGAGTTTATAATTCTCTCCAGTATATAATGTCATGAACGAACAAATAACCTTCTGTCACCATGCAGAATGTCCATTGTTACAGCTTTTTAACATTCAAATGTAATACCAGGAAGCTGGAATACTCAGGAACTCAGATAGCAGCGAGCGTCCTGGAATCACAAGTAAGATATTTTGCTCCTCCATAACCTTACCCTCGTTTTGATAGGGTCGGTGGAAATCACATGTAAAAACTCTAGGACACTTTCAAGCAGCAGTTTCCGTTTAGTCAGCCTTGGTCCACTTCAAATTAACCAGAATGGCGCACATTGTACAGAAAACAGACCCACTTTGCGAATGTTCAAATTATATAACACAACCCAAGCAATTTGGTAGGTTTTCATTTTTTTTTAAACTCTAAACAAAAATTCCATTATTGCAAAATATGTCAATAACTACGACAAATCATGTTTCGTTTAAATAAGTCAAATGTGAAAAGAAATTTTTTGACATTTTCAAGGTTGTTTCTGAAAGTCGTTTAACTCCACTTATATGGCAAAAGTTTGGGTTATATACAAGGCGACGAATCGGAATGTTAGAATTTTATGATAGCCATTAATTATGTGCTCATTATCCATCATTAAATGCAAAACAACTCAGAGAAAACATCCCAATTTGACCAATTTACTTTCTTGTGTGAAATAATACTCGACTGGTTTGAGCCTATGGTCGTCAAGTTCCAAACTCAAAGACTGTTTTGATATACAAAGTGCGAACTTTCTCCCACAGTTAATTTCGTCTGAGTTTATAGAAGATATGCATAATGCGTTTTGTTTCTGGTGGATTAATGTACCAATAGGGTTCTCAACAGCCGGCCCGAGGGCCAACGCTCGGCCTGTGAAAGATTTTAATCCTGCTAGACGTAAAAAAGAATTGACACTTAATCTTGTACAAATCGCTGGTATCGCTGAAGTTTAAGCTTGAGCGCCCTCTATTCAGGACTACCATGCATATTGCTCCTAATGTTAGCTAGGAAAAGTGAGACTGATTCTTTCTGGTTCGCGGCCAAATTTGCATCCGATGTTTTTACTATGGCGCTCGTAACAAATTGAGAACCCTTGATGTATATACCCTATATGTATTCTACAGCTTAAAAAGATACGTAATTCATAATGCATGAACGAATTGCAAGAGGTTCTGAATTCTTATTCATTTATCGACAAGGACTTTAAAGGTATAAGGTAAAACGTGATATACCCCCCACCCCTCCTCCCCGTCGTAGGCGATTATAGTAAATGGAAGCATACATCAATGGAAGCAAAGATTTTGCTCAACCCCCAACATGTTCACTCTCATTATAAGTGTTCAGGAACACCTAATGCAGTGTATTTGCTTTTCATATTATATTTACAAATAATCAAAATGGTTTTTATGCTTCTATGTTAAGAAAATAAATCAGCAAAGATGATATGAATCATTATATGTAGCCTATCCTTATGCAAAGTTATATATAAACAGGCCGTATCCAACGTTATATATCGATTATATCCAGCTAGGCATTATCCAGCCCAGCGTTACCCAGTGTTATGTATCCATTATATATCCTTCTTAGCCTTATCCCATGTTATGCAACCATTATATCTAGCCTAGCCTTATCACATGTTAGGCATCCATTATATCTAGCCTATAGCCATATCCAATGTTATATATACCTTATACCCAGCGTTATGTATCAACGGGAGGGGAGTGGGGCACGTGAAAAACCTTAACATTTCCCCTTTTCATAAATTAGGAGCATCCTGTTTTGATAATAAAAGGAACCATTTCTTCATAAGGTGTCGGATTATTTTGAAGTAAGCCACATGTGTTGTGCTTCCCTCACATCCCCCCCCCCTCCTCCCTCCCTTGATTGAACCCTCTTTCATTGCCTCTGATTTGGAGCTTGGTAAAATTTGATTTACTTTTATTCCAAAAGTAATGCATCGATATTTTATAAAAGTTGTTCTCCAAACTGTTGTGTACAATATTTTGAGAAATAATTATGCTTAGACTACAACCATTGAAAATTGTTATTCTGCCCAAAGAAAAAGAATATATATAGACGTTCTTAGGACACCCAAAATACGGCTACGGCATTATGTTGTGTAATGATAATAATAATAATGTATATAATTTCTTAGAAGCATTATTTGGGTACCATGCCTCACAAGTTTCAAAACATCGCTGATGGTTTGGTCAACAATTGTTCATAATGGTGAATGCGCTCTCGTCTAAACTTTGAATCTTTTACCAAAACCAGCCTCTGGCGAGATTAACTTTCTATTTTCAATCAAAACAAGTCATTTTAAAGACCGTTTGATTTTCTTTACCCTGAACTTGAACTTACGCCTTCCATAGACCAATGCGTGTGTGTGTGTGTGTATAATCAGTAAAGGTTTACTGTTCACAGCAGCTCATAGCAAGGTTTTGGGATTCTGCATATAAAATGAAAACAAGCGACGAAATATTCCGACCTAACATCTATCGCATGCATGTGTTTGTTATGGGCAAACACAAGGTGCATGCACACGGAAACCAAGCCAGTAACGTAATAAAGTATATGTAAGCAGTAGTAAGGTCTATATGATAATATCGAGTACTATTTAGGTTTCAGGGGTGGGGTAAGGGTATATGTGAGGTTAGAATGGGACGTGTGATAAGTTCGATCGACAGAGTTGGAAGACATGGTAGTTGAATCAGTTTCTTCTTGCGTTAGGTTATGTTTGTAATTTTACCAAAACGTATGCAGAGTATCTTTCGCTGTGCGGGATCACAATGCGGCGATATCATCCTAGACTTTTATCATCAAATGAAGGTTTAATTCGTCAGTAATTGACTAGTTTGGGCATTTTTTTCTATTCTGAACATTTCATCGCCCATTGATATATAAAAAAATTCGACTTGAATTCTAATATCTGAAACGATACTTGTCTTATCACGCATGATAATGAACAATATACATTCGCTCGCTCGCACGGTACTGTAACTGTGCCATCGTTATTGGGAGGTAACAATTTATTGTCAGTTGTAGCAAATCACGTGGCATATTAGTCTGCATGGCACGACATCACCCTAGTGACCTCCCCGTCCCCTCTTCCGCACCTCAGCCTGGCTAAGGGCCAGACAGATGCATAATTCTTATTGCAACTTAATACAATCAAATATCCGTTTCTTCTACACAGAGATTGCCATCGTGTTCCGAATACATAAATGTATACTTCTCCTCCTTTTCTTTACCCCTTCCTTCTTCTTTTGTATTTTGTTTTCCAGGTTTTTTTTTCACCGAATGACTGTGACGTCATGATCAAGGTTACTGACTTCAAAAGAAAGTTCGATTGATCTGGGCATATCACGAATTGACCTCCACCCTTCACAGGAAACGTGGCATAAACGAATTAATGTACGTAACATATGGGAATACTGTTATTGTGCTGTCGGGATTCTTCACATTACAATCAGAGCTAAAAACCCCAAAATATACTTGACTATCGCGTCAGTTATCATAATTTATAATACGAATATCGGTGAAAAGAAGACTCCCTGTGGACGACAGCTGGAAAAAGCTTTAGATCTTTTCATATTTCACTCAAACTGTTTTTCAACTTGTTTTTAAGGTCAGCCAGGTTAAATGTTTGAACGTCTTGTAGAACTGGCGTACAGCTAGTCAAGAATAAGCCATGTTTTTACTGCTAACTTTGTAAATGTCACTGTTTATAACCCGTCTATTCAGATTAGTACGGATCTCATGTATTTATAGCATTTGCAGCGAATTCTTGCGACTTAGCGAGGCTAATGGTGCAGTTCCCTACATCCGCATGCAGACGACTCGACCAATGTTAACTGTCTGATATAAATCGGCTAATGGTTTTACCAGAAAATAATGTACAGTTATAGAAGGCATTCGTGTCATATTATATATAGATACCGGCACGTGTTGTGGTAAACCGTAAAATTGTCAGCACTGTTCAACGAAAACTAAACCTGAAGATATCATCTGCATGAACATTTATTATTATTGCAGTAATTCACATGCACCACACGAAATTACAGCTAGTTTTTTTGCAGATATCACTGGATTACTACAGATTCCCACCAAGGCTATAGAATCGCTGCTAAGGTGAGTCAATATATACGGGATATGCCTACGTATCTGCTTATATATATA
>JAIPMN010019455.1:6088-31498 GCA_020650975.1 Apostichopus californicus
AGTATATCCTGAACTTACTTGAAGCTAGCGAACAGGGTTGACCCACCCAATAGCAAAATTAATACATAAATTATCAGAACTGAAGCTGGCGAACGTTGTATTTTTTTTTAGAGTATTCAAAATCATACGAAGTTTTGTATGGTGGAGTATAAGGATCGCGAGATACAATTTCTCAATGTGACGAGGAAAACGTGGTAAATATGACTGATTAAAGGTCAATTTTGATCAAAATTTTATGTCACTCACAAATGACAAGAATATGAAAATAAGAGTGCGACAGTCAGAAAAATTAGAGTGCGACAGTCGGAAATTCCGACTTGAAGCTGGTGACAGTCGGAAATTCCGACAGTCGGAAATTCCGACAGTCGGAAATTCCGACTGTTGCACTCAAATTTTCCAACTATCGTCATTTTTACCAAGATTGGGGAGGTGAGACACCCCCCCACACCCCCTCTAGGGACGTCCCTGCATGTAACCCCAATGCAAAAATAGTGTCTTTATATGTTATCCAGGTTTTAATTTGTTACCTGGTGCAAACACAACCTAGTAATATATCTTTCAAAAGTGTGCAGATGGAACATGTTTTGGAATTATGTTTGACGATATCACATAGATACTGTAGGTGGACTTAAAATCATTATTTGGTATCATTTGTTCAGCAAAATCAGAAGACCTGAAGACATACAATTTCTTGAAAATATCAGAGTGCAGGTTTCACTTTATGAACATGGGTTAAATATTTGGGACAGAAAATGTGTTGTTCCCCCAAAAAAGTAAAATCTCTACAATTGTGGATATAAAATTGACCTGTCACATTTATTTGTGGAAAGTGGATCCATATTTCTGGAACACATCCAGAAAGTATCTTCTGACATTAATGTTTACTACAAATAGTTTACAGTATTATCATGAAGGTGTCACATGGTACTCTGTGATATGTCTTCGGTTCTTTTGATTTCTAATTAAGGAACTTCCAGCCAACAAACAGTTGATCAATGTCAGTGGGAACTATGAATGATAAAATGTCTTATTTCATCTCATAGAATTTGTTTACTCCACCATACAGAGAATAATGTGTTTTTTGGTTGTTTTGTTTTTTGGTTGTTTTGTTTTTTTCATGTCGCAATTTTCCCGACCTCTTAATTTTCTAAGTTACAAAATATTGAAAGCAATGTACTTTTGTGTTAAAAAACCACAGTGTAAACATCTTTGGATTTGTTTAGCAATTCGATCACATTTGCATAGCATTTCACGATAAAGGTACTGGATAAATTTTCCCCTTTCATGTACTGTACGATTCTGTGTGCAACTGTTACTGTATTAAATTGCAATTTTAATGCCCACAACTGAGTACAGTAAATAGAATAGGCAATGACTATTGACATGATACATGTGAAAGCAAGAAATTTAAAGGCAAATAACATTTATTGCACAGCATTGGAACAGGATATTTGTTTTGTAAAATTCAACATAACTGTACATGTTATTGTTACAAATGACACCATATTTGAATATATTTGCATTCCAGAGGTTTCAAGATGATAATAACCATTGAGAACAATATTTCAAATGCGTAAACATCACATTTACTGTAATTCCTCTCCACTCCTAGTACATACACTAAAGGGTTGAAAATAATATGAAACTCAAAAGGAATTTTAAATAAACGTAAGCAGTGTAAAAATGCAGTACGGACATGTGAAGTTAAGTGTTTGTACCCAATTTACAGTTAACTCTCAAAGTTAAAAGCTGTCACAAATAGTTTGTAACATGATTTCCAAACATTGTTTATTACCAAAGACAAGGAAACATGAGCCAAACATCCTAAAGTTGGATTTCCGTTAAGTATCCTTCAAGATGGAAAAAAGTGACACAACAAGAATAAGCCGTTCTGTCATGTGAGATGCTTTAAATGCTTTATTTTGTAAACGGACTCCATGGTTGCTTGAAATTTGTGTAAATAATACATGTCTGTATGTTCAGTACCAAATAAAGTCATGAATAAAAATGGTGTGCAATCGCAAACTTGGGAGTTAAATGTCATTGCCTGCTGTAACTGTAGTCTTTAAGTATACAAGCCATCACATGAAAAGGAAGATTTTGTCCACAAGATTTCAAAAGCTAAAAGTATGCTTCCTGCTGTGGCTATGTACTGTATAGTTTACAAAAGATTTTTTGGCACCAAATTTAACAGTTTCACTTTTTACCTGTTTTGAGAACTGATGGTTTCTTGATCTGATAAGGTTAGGAATGGAGGCTGTTAGTTGGTTATGCATTCTAATCTCTTTTTTTTTTGGAGAACATAGAAATTAACAATTATCTCAAAGAGAAGTACTTATGGCAATGTACATCTTTCTTTATGCATTTAAATGTTAACAATATATATACTAATTGTTGTTTCAAAACTAATGAACACCAATATAATTTTGTATTGTACATATTGTATCGTCTCACACATATTGGTAAAAGTTACTAGCCTGGTCAGTCAATGGTAAATAGCGAATTGAGTCTTGATCTGGAAAGCAAATCTTCAGTGAATAATTTATCAGGTATTGCATAGCAAATTTGGCAAAGGGCTTACACATTTATTCAAAGATACAGTGTTTGTGCCCATTCAAAGCCATAGTATCACTTTTTTCCAGTATTTTATGAGAAACCAAATTTATAAACACCAACACTGCTGTGGACACAAATGTAAACACTGGTGTACATGATTCCCTGAATTGGCCACAGTAGAGCTACAAATGCATGCCAGATATGTTTATTTTATGTTTGATAGGTGTGTCTGTTTCTGTTTATGAGTAATTAACTAATATGAATTGGAATATATATATTTGAATAGAACTACTGTAGTTGTCACACTCGTGTGACCAACCAGAGATAGCGTCTGTTACCACATTTCTGACAACATGGGAAAGCCAACATTTGCATGTATACATGTCCCTAATCTGACTGCTTTAAAAATTATTGCCATCCTATAGATCATATATAGTCATATACGCAGTTCATATGACTTACAGATACTTATATAATATGGGCCAGTGTAATCAAATAAAATTTTGTAAGAGCTATTATTAATATAAGAACAGTATTGGTAGCAGACAATGGCTTGCTATATATATCTAAGTCCTGAGGCCAATTTTTCTACCAGAGTCCAAAGTCTGATAAATTTATGATGTGAGAGGTATAAAGATATGTTTCCTGTAGAGGTGTAGTATTTACAAGATGCTTCCATGGTGGTGGTAGTATTATATGGGTAATATATTTATTATGTATTACCTTTGTACAGACTTAAGATTGTGTAATGATGGGATGATTCATCATCATCAAATATGACCGTGTACAACCATAAAACTAGATTATAAAATTTGGCCCTTGAAGACTGATATTATAATCCCTAATGTTTGAGTTTGGATGTTTGCTACCCCATGGATGGAATAATTATATTGATGGAAGAAACTTGTAAGGACTTTGCTGAATTTACAAACGGTGATTGTAGTTATGTAAACAAATGTCCAACATGCTAAGTGAATGCTAAATGAATTTGAGTATTTTGGAAGTCGGGATTCGATCTGTGATTTACAGAGTGTAGTTACAGCTGTACATCTGTACAGAAGACATCTGAATTTGTCAGAAAATTTCCTACTTCTGGCACTGCAGTATTTAAATGTTTGTTTCAAATTCAATGTCAAATAATACTACATATGTTTTTTTGCCTCTACTCATATCTGCTGATGAATATAAAGGTCGGGAGCTCTCCTGAGCTTGGTTGTGTTCCAACCCTTCTATCAAAGGCATCTTGATGGCTGTCCAGATCCCCTGATTCTATGATCAGTATCTTGTTTGTATGAAATACCTAGATGACTCGTAATACGATCGCCACGGCTACAAGAGGGTATTTAAGCAATTCCTCAGTCTGTAGAATGTTACCACCTAAGGCTAAGCATATTTTTTTTTCGTACATGACTCATTGAGTCATTTGTACTGTTACAAGAACCCCATAGACCAGTCAGTCAAATTAGAATGCTTTTACCAGTTTTCCTGACCCTGTCACCCAGTGGTTGTGATTCACAGTCAACCCCTTATCGTGGAAAATTACATCCCAGCAGGGGTACCGAAATTGACCCGCATGAAATATGCCATAGACTTTTGCAAGATTTTCTTGGCCCTGTGTGAGACATCAGACTTGCCTACAGGTATCAAAGAGCAGGATTTTCGCAGTAATTCTATCCTTTTAACATTGGAGTACATGTACTGTATATATATTTATTTATTTATTTCAGGTTGCATTGTTACTAAATTACCCCCAAACAGTAAAAATGAACAATTGGTATCAGTCAATCTCCATCACTTTAGAGATGCTAAAAATAAAACCAGAATAAGTGGAAAGTCTACTGTTTGATCCACCCGAGGGGAAGCTTTATCGGGCAAAAGCTGGTGGTCTATTCACCAATCCTTCCACATTCTATCATATCGTGTACATATTGGTCATTCTCTGTTATCTTGCTACATATTGGCTGTTTGGACGACCAAAGGTTGAAACCTGGTTATCCATCGAACTACCAGGAGATTCCCTTTAAAATTGGCCCCGTCTTTGCAACATTATCTTAATTTGATGGACTTAAAAAAGTGGTTTTGATTTTTCTTTCTTTCTTTAGAACATAATTTTATACATTATTTTGTATTACTTAAAGTACTGTAACTAATGGAATTTTAGTCATGTCTTAATATTGATCATAATGTAAATTCAATTCCGGAATTGGCACCAACCCAGGCAAAGTTGTTTGTAAGCTTCTGGGAGGTAAGGGGTAGCCTAGGCCCCCAAATGTTTGTCTGGCCCCCTTCCAGAATTTTTTTATTCTAGCAAAGTACGCTACCTGCCCCCCTTCCCCACCCCAAGGAACGTATGAAAAGAAGAGTCTTGCTATACCCCTGATTTGACCCAATTTTTATAAGTCAATTGTATGTTATGATGTTGTCTTGGTAAAAAAAAAAAAAAAAAATGATAAAATAATATATCATTGTGATACAAGATCATGCGACAGTACATTGTAAAGTTAACCAAATGCTTTTATCTCAAGCAATGACAAGCAAGTTGAATTTGAAAAGACAATGATTCATGGTCGTCCAGAATTTACCCATTCACCTGACAAGTTAAACAAAAGATATGTTGTACACTGAAATACCTTGCCAAATGGGACAGACAGACTTATTGATATCAGAAAAGCTGATTACCTAATCATAGAAAGAGCATTGTTCTTTTTGGACATTGTCTTTCCATTGTTTACATATTCATGACTATAAACTATGAATGTAAGGTCATGCTTTGATCAGTTGTTGTTTTACCTGAACAGTGCCCTCTACAGGAGCACACTGTGATTGTGATGTATTACAGGGTATGAATAAGACAGATCAGAGATGATAATAAGACTGAATAAACAAAAAAGAAGGTATTTGAAGCAACTGCTTTGATAAACCATTGCTATGGTTGAGTGGATAAAGGCAGTGGCATTAGCAGCAATGAAAAGCTAGTTTCTGGGGTTTGAAGCCCCTGGCCTAACTCTGAGAGACAGCCTTAGAATTTCCATATAAACACAGTTGTGTTTTTTAAAAGGGTTTTCATACTTCTAAGCTTGTTTTTGTATTCCTTGCCATGGTGATTGGTGTTTGTGTGTTGTGTGTGTATAATATTTGTGTGTGTGTGTGTTTGTAAACTGTAAACACCATAACTTGAAAAGTACAGCTTGACTGTGTGTAAGAGAGAGAGAGAGAGAGAGAGAGAGTAAAAAGCTAAAATTAACTTGATACTTGGTATTTATTGGTATTATTAGATTTACTGTGAAGGTCAAATGGCATTTGAGGTCAAAAGAATGAAAAGTCTGAAAACCTTATGAGCATGATGACTCCAAAAATAAAGCTTGGTTCAACCAGGGAGTTGTTATGGAACAACATAACAACTCCCTGGTTCAACATCATACTTGTGTAGATTCCCCCATTTAGCAAATTCTATAGTGGTTGTGAATGGTCATTTGAGGTCAACAAAAGTCTAAGTCTGCAAGAGCCTTGTTGATCACTTGCAATAATATTGACCAACACCTAAATTAGTTTATTTTATTAATTTAAAAATGGTAGACTTCAGCCCAGGGAGTGGAGGTGGAATGTCAGGCCATTAGATTCTTATTTTAGGCCAGTCCTGTGTTAAACTTGAACTTGTTTTAGGTTTACTGTTTAGGTCCTTCACTCTCTGCCTAGTGGGGTCTCTACTTTGATCATACAAAGTAACTACCAAACACAAAAATTATCTTTGTCTCCTTGCTTACCTGTTTTCTCACAAATCTCGGCATCCTCACTCTACTTTGAAATAGGCTCGCAACTTTTCAACATTCTACATACACCCTCAGCTACCGGTCAGAATTGGTCAGTAAGCTTCAAAGGCCAATAGCACTGACTTGCTCATCAACTGAATAAAAAATATAAAAATAAAACAGTAATGTTACGAATGTGACCAACAGGAATGCTGGTTGTAGAAAGCATGTTTAGACAGCTGTAATTGTAGCGTTGTATCGTAACATCACTACCAAGATAATTGCTGAGGTTCATGCTTGTTTCATTGTTGTGCATACAGTAACGACAACCATTTTATCTTCATCATTATTTTATCTTCATCAGCTAGAGGAAGTATGAGACAATAGTCACTGTATACTGCTCATTAAGTATCTTGTGGGATTGGTGCAAATTTTGCTAGAATCCTTATCCCGAAATACACTTGCAAAACCTTAGCTGTGCAATAACAAGAAGAAGAAGAAGAAAATAAAACATATTTTGTTAAAAAAAAATTCAAATTTAATCAAATTTAAAAAAATACATACTTTCATTGACATTATAGAACTGCCATCTTTTGATGTCAAAAAATGATCTTTCTTCGATTTTATCGCCATTTTTGAGACAGTAAATCTGTCATGCATGCGTGAGTAATTTTGAAAGTCTTCTATGGTGCCATTCATAATTCAGCAAATTTAATTTAAATGAGAGTAGTGTGTATAATCCCTCGTGATTCTCGACGAACCCAGAAGATGTAGAGGAAACCCTACAGGTTGTGAATTTGTATGATTATTCATAGTTAATTTACTACATGTTGTACAGTGTATATGCAGTTGCAGATCAGTTCTGTCGTTGACGCCTTGTGAAGCTTAACATACAGTTCTACCGTAGAATAAGCTCATTCCATAGAGCATCCTGTTCGGTATAGCCTGTGAGGCAGCACTAGTACACTAGTACAGGCGGACTGTTTACTGTCTGGCTCACAGTTTTAATACAAGTACAGTACTGTACATCGTGAGGCACAAACCAGTACGTACATCAGTATGAATGATACAAGTGGACTGTCCCTCATCTCATTATTAGTTACATAAATATTCTTGTGTGATCCGATTAAATTCTACTTTGGATAGAACGCTTGTGACATGATTTCAGCCAGCATACAAGTTTTGTGATGGAGAGAAGTTGCGACGCTGATAAAATGTGGAAATTTTTTCTTTTTTTTGCCTCTGTTGACGTACTCTCTCTCTCTTTCCGATCCTCAACGATGGGAAGGTGATGTGTTAGCTCGCCTTTCTGCGTAACTTTGAAGATAAATTCCGTTAAGCTGTCTGAAATTGTAATGCATCCAGACAGTCTGAGGTTGTTCGATTTTTGATTTGGCATCTCAGTTTCAATTCTTAGAGGTACCAGCTAATTACTGATACATGAGTGACATGTTTTACTAGTCTCGAGTAGCTTAAAGGCTTTTTATCTTCAGAGATGTTCAAGTGGACAGCTCTTTCTGTAAGAAAATTATGATCTGCAGTTGTGCAGTCTCTCCCACAAAGAAAAGGAAAGGCTTTAAAAAGCGGCCAAACACAAATCTGTGCTATTTTGGTTCATGTTTACAAGATCAAGAGGTCCCCTCTCTCTCTGCCTTCTCAACCGGAAGGAAGGAATCTGGATGAAATATGGTACCCTCGATCATCGGTATGATCGGTCTGAAAGTCAAAAGTGTTCAGTTCTCATCTATCAAGGACTCTTCGTGATTGCTCCACATGGAGCCAATCTTTGGTAACAAGCGGTGAGCTAGTTTAATCCATGTCCCATCGGTGGGTCGGCTACCCAATCGCATTTTACCAGAAGTAGCGTGTGGAGCGAACAGGAAGAGGATATATATCAGCTTTGCCACAGATAAAGGAAAGGACAGATTGTCTTGTGCCAGGGTATATAATGTAAACAGTGGTGAATAGAAGTCAAATGCATACAGTGCTGTTGTTGTACTTCCCCTGAGTCCCAAGGACAATAAAGTTAAACTTTGCCAGGGAAAATTTCACAAGGATTGTTATGAGAGCTCTATGGGTTGGCTCTGCCAGTGTACATGACACATACTCAATTATTTTAATTCAACTTTTGATGACACATTTGCCTGGATTTATGTGATTTTGTACATGACACAGTCAAGATTTGCTCACTCTGCATTTTGTCGTTGTGGTGTTCTCGCCGGTAGTTTTCGTTCGGTAATTTCGTCTTCGATCATTGGAAACTTAAATCAGAGGCCGAGATGTTCGGCTCCACGTTCTACTCTTCTCTGCCTAAGGAGAATGGAAAGCTGAATGGTACACTGAGAAAGGTATTGTATGCAGTATAAAGTAGAACTTACATGTTAATCAGTAATTAAGTACTGCATATTGGTGTGGACTACTGCACACAACTTGTTATGCTGGCATATGATAAAAGGTGTGCTATGTATTACACTAGCTATAAGGATATGTTGATAGACTGTGCATGCATGCATTCATGCATTCTGTAATGTTTATTCTGTACACACAGTAATTGCATTTACATTTCCCCTGTACAGTGTATGAACTGTGTGAGCAGGATATGTTCTTTGTCATGACAATAACAAGAGTATCTTGCGTGTAGATGAATCGTTCAATATTGATAGCATCACTGAACAAATATAATAATAATGTGGAATTTATTTAGTGTTCAATGTACATGAGGATGCAACAGACATACAGACAGACAGAGTATTTTTGTTTTCTTTGCTTCCTTCCAAGCTTGTTATTTGTGTATCCCATTTCCTCTGCAGTACATGTATCTGATATTTAACTGCACTCAGTATTAAATGAGTAAACAAGTGCAATACAAGATATTCTAATGTCATGACATATGTCTGAAACTCTCAACTGTTATTTATCAGATGATTAATGTCATGTGATTAGAATCTCCTGGATCTCTCAGCAACAGAGATCATAGTGATGTTAGATGGATTTTGAAACTATGGCCTACAGTAAGCAGTCTGGAAGGATGGCTTTAGGCACAAAAATTAAAAGGTGTCATCAATTAAATTGGCTAGACTACTCAGTCTAACATTCAGACCTTGACATTTGGTCCGTTCATCAGAAGCAACAAAACTTTGACCGAATAGGAAAACATAATAACACTTTTATCCCCTCAAAGGACATGTTTACAATAAATTACAAATTTGTTAGGGACAAATGGTGTTGAATGTCATTTCAAAGGGTAATCTGTTTATATTTGTATGAAGTTACAGGAAAATGTTTTGGTTGAGTTATTAGCATAATTTATAATACCATGGAGTATATATATGTACATTTAGGCATGCACTAAGGTGCCGAAATCAATCAACAAGTTAAACCTTCACAGAGCATTACAGAGGTTAAGCATATTGTTCAAGGAGCTTTGGGTCTTGTTCCATAGTTGGCAACCGTCATCACAGAATAACAGCTTCTCAGTATGCAATCCATTTACATCAACAGTGATTCTTGACAAAAAATGTTTGTATGAAGTTAAAGGAAAATGTTTTGATTGAGTTATTAGCATAATTTATAATACAATAGAGTAACATATTGAACATTTAGGCATGCACTAAGGAGCCAAAATCAATCAACAAGTTAAACCTTCACAGAGCATTACATAGGTTTTAGCATATATTGTTAAAGGAGCTTTGGGTCGTGTACCATAGTTGGCGAACCGTCGTCACCGAATAACAGCTTCTCAGTATGCATTCCATAACATCAAACAGTGATTCTTGACAAAAAAATGTGAAAATGTCCTTTTTCTTTCTTTATCACCAAACATTATGCTCCTGATTACATCTCATCCTGTCACAGACAGTTACTTTGCAGCATAGCAGCAAGGCATTAAATAATATTATATGATGTAGCAGGTGCAATGTCCTCCCTGTCAAGAATAGTTAAGACGTCAAGACCGATCAGACGGTATTCGGTTGTGTTCACAGCTCTAGAAAAATATTCATTAGATGCAATTATGGGAACATAAAAAATGTCTGGAAGACGGTTACTTCACTTGCGGGCTTGTCGAAAGTTTACTTATAATGTACAAGACTAAATGTTCAGTAGACATGTACAGTGTTGGGGTGCATTGTCCTGGGTAGCTTACAACAATACTGACAATCAAACCAGATCCCGAACCTGTATATGTCACACCAAACCACGTACACCATGGAAATAATATACATCAGACAACACCATGGAGATAATATACATCAGACAACACCATGGAAATAATATACATCAGATGAAGTTATGGGAGCCTGTAAGAATCATCCCAAAGATAATTTATACTTTGTAGCATTCAAGAAAGGCTTATATTATACAGTTCTATGTAGGTGTGTAATTTCTTCCAAACTATAAATACTGACTTTCAGACATGAAGCATGAGTACAACTAAGCATATATGAGTACAAACTTGCAAATTAAATGCCCCTTGGTAGGAGTACAATAACGATTATTTATGAGTACAAGGCGTGAACCTTGAGTACAATAGTATTTAATTTTGGCAGAACTAGTGTCTGTACAAGATTTTCCATAAGGTCCAGAGTACAAACTTGTGTGAGTACAAATCCAAGATAAGGAGTACAGTATTCATGAGTACAAGGAACTCTGCTAGAAAACCTTTACTGAGTACAGACTCGCTGTAGGTCTGTCAAACAGTATTCACTAACTACCCCCGTGTTCATCACACTGGCAAAATATTTACTTGGTTTAAATTTGAATCAGGTAGTAAGCATTTAAGATTCATACATACAGGAATATGGATTAGACTTCCAATAAACTTTCCATACGTGTTATATACTCATGACTTACGTAGCTCTTCTTTTACCGGTCTCCACCATGTATACATATAAACTCTGACCCATCTTAGTAAAATTTTGTGCCCCTCGCACCATATATAGATCTGTAAAACTATGATGAACTCTGTCCTTCATAGCATAGTCAAATTCTTTCAAGGACCTTACAGGTAGTTTTAACAACAGCCTGGCACCTGGCTCATGTCCATGAGCTAAGAAGAGAACTAGATGGTAGAGTGTCCCCAACGAACAAATTGCAAGGATTTTCTGTGATGTAGAAGTTACCTCATTTCTCATAAACACCAAGTGATTGTTGTATATGGTTGTTGACTTCTGATCAACTGTGTGATTTTCCATCAAAAACAATTAATTAACATTTTATTATGTAATACATTTAAATATTAGGGTACTGCTACTACTACTGCAGGTGAAAAGGAAATGAAAAGAAATGTATGGCTAGCTGCTCAAATTGGCCCTAGTTTTACAAAAATCTGATCATATTAACTGCCAAATTAAACTAAATTCTGCCAAGAGATATTGAATGAACTCTTTTGTATAATATATTGTGCAATATCAGTTACCTCTATTTGATACCAATCTGTTTGATTTTTGGCTTAAAATCGAACAGTGTTTAAAGTTAATTATGATTGTTTCACATAATTTACATATTTGCCTTCATGTATTACTAGGTGTTAAGATCACTGTACATGTAGATAGTGTTGTGTTACTGTGCACAGTAAGTACTGTAGAACAAACAAAATTACAATGGAGTGATATTGTCTAGTCATCAAGTTGACATCAACTCCTAAAACATAAAGATATCAATGCCCAAAAAGCCCAAAAAAATTCATTTCTTTCATATTTTTGAAAGGAGAATAAGAAGAAGTATGTATACAAATTGTAGTAGAACTTATTATCATTCCGTTCTTGTAATTGTATAAATGCCAGAATATTCATGACTAGCTCCAATTTTACGCTCGAATCGAGTCATATCTGACCATTTCCTAGACTTGAAATAATTCATCTAATGGAGATACTCTGATGCCTCTTCATACATATATGTAAGGGAAAAATGTCAGTATGAATATTTTTTGTCCCTATTTCCAACATTATCCATAGCTCAGTGAAATAATGGAATAATTCAGTGTTCTGATCTTGTGTCGCCATTTTCAAGCCCTCTGAATTTTATCTCTAATTATATATGATGGTTCCCTTGTAGAAAACTGCAATACATCTTCAAACATGTATAAAGCAACTTGGACATGCAGCATAGCAGCATTTTAGAATGCAGTACTGGATAAAACTATTCCCTGAGGCTTCATCTGAGTCATGATCTGTAATAAATTTACAACAACATATACTTTTTTTTCAGGAATATTGGAGGCAATGTACAAAACAATAAAATGTAGAACTTTGGGCATTTGGCATAAATAGTATACATGACATGTATAGATGTACTATGTAGTAAGTTATAGTGATTTGTAAGTTGTTCCAAGAAATTGATTGTTTTTTTCATAGACTTTAATTATATTGACAAACCTATGAATATACAGCATTGCAAAGTTCTGCAGGCATTCGGTTATGTACCTCTTTTTGTAATGCTCACTGACACTTGTTCTCGCAATGACCAAGACACAACCCAGACACTATACGTAGTCAGTTTGGATCTAATATTTTGTTCTCCCCCCCCCCCATCCCCCGAGCCTGAGCTGTAAATCTCAAGGACTGATTAGTCACCCACACCCATACCAGCAATCTATTCCAAAAACTAACATACTGATTTTAATAATGTTTTAAGAGATCCCTGTACATTATGTACAGTAGTAAGCAGATAGTAGTCACCTTACAAATTTTACCCTATTACAACAGTGTTTGTCAAAGCGTCCAAAAGTCGAGATAAAAATCAAACAATAATTTCTTTTGCAATAGAGTCAAGCCGTCGGATATGTTTGTATGACTGTATTCCAAACGCTAGGTTTGGTAGAATACTTCAAAAAAAAATAAACAACTACCGTCACAGGTAAACAAAGGTGTGATGAGAAATAGAAATTCCATAACCATTAATCTCATTGGTGCATAAAATTATGAACATTGAGTGGCACTGTTTTCAACCATGAATTCAGTCATTGTATTTCTCTAAATGGATTAATAATATTATTAAAAATAAACTTAAATTGGAATTTTCAATTCTATTTATAGTATCCAGTCAGGGGTGAATGTCACTCGGCTCGTTAAGAGTATAACACATGGTTACAATCATTAATGTAACATGCAGTCTGATGTCACATATACGTAGCCTGTTAATTATTCAAAATAGCTCGTCGAATTGCGTATCATATCCCACTGAAATTTTAAAGCCTGGTGACCTTTTCCCCACCATCCCAAGCGACTGACTGTATTCCAAATTATGGGTGTCATATGACCGTCGTGTCGTCCAGAATGGTGTAGTGCTATTAGGTTGTAAAACATATCAGTGTTATGATATTTAGTAGGTCTGACTAGTAAACAGATGCGGAGCAGACGGAGATCAGAATTTATGCATCTGCAATATTACTAGTATGGAGGCCTTGTCTACAGGTAGGTGTTGACCTGTTAGTGTTTCCTGTGAGAAGCAACCGTCTGTCTGGTTCTGTTCAACATCTGTTGCTTCAGTTTAAATACAACAAACTGCTATTAAATATACCGTGTACATACTGTATCTTCTGCTCTCGTGGTTGCATGGAGGGCAGGTGTTGAGCCCCAAACCACACTTACAAGCTTCTTGGAAGGTCTAATATTATCAGTATTGGCCTCCACTTTAGCAAATGGATAAAATGGCTAAACATTTTCAAACAGGCTGCTGATGATTACCTAATGAAGGATTTATTCTAAGACGTATTTAGGAATTAGAGATTTCTCGGGAAGAGGAACCCTTTGAGGGATGGAAGTTAAAGTTATTATTTAAGTTTGAGCATGAGTGATTCATGACTTATTCCAATTTGTAGAAGCTTTGAGGATAATATTTAAAGTTGTGACCTTTTGGTTGTTATACTTGTTACTTTCACAGTGATAAATTGCAAGACCTGAATGTAATTCATGAAAAACAATGACAACCCCAGGGTATTCTTGTTTTTCAGTCAATCTATGCTAATTATTGTATGATCTTTCATTCATTTTGCAGTTTTTTACCTACAAACAAATGATTTTTTTTTTTTTTAGCAAAACAGTACATTTGAAAATGGTCAAATCACTGTCTCTCAATATTTGATATATATAACTGATGCGGCTTTGATAATAAATTTGGATCAACAGGTTCGATAAAAACACGATCAATAACTTGCTGCATTTGCTGTTACCATACTCAATTTGGTTTTGATTTATATCTGTTCACTGAATTTCTGAGTGAATCACCATACTTTTTTGGGAAATGATGAAAGCGTGATAAGCTGAGAGCGCAAGCACAAAGAAAGAAATAACGAGATTTACAAAGAAAACTAAAAGGATCAAAATATGAGAACAGTTGGCTGTGTCATCAATTTCTAGTCGCAGTGCACTGTAAATCTTGAGTACTCAAATATTGCATTTGATGTCTCTTGTGTTTTTTTCGTTTTTTTTTTTAGTTTTAATGTATTTCTGAGTGATTCACCATACTCCTTCATGAAATGACAAATACTTAACAAGCTGAAAGCACCAATTTCAAAAAAAAAAGGAAAAAAACAAAACAAAATGTCAGAGGGTGAGGAACATAGAGCAACCTGCTTTATCATCCATTTATAGCACGACTCAAGATCTAGACTCCTACGTTAAAATTGCTCGATCGCCTTTGAAAGTTCAGACCTAGTAGGCTAGTAATATTATAACGCTAGCTAGACATGGCACAGTGATATGGCAATGATGTAATTAGTGTGGCGATCGTATCGTGTACTGTAGCACATGTGTGTGATAAAGACCGACCGACACTCACGGTTTTTAAAAGAACTACTGTACTGTATGAAGTATTCATGACAGACAGGGTAGGAAGACAGCGTGACATATTCCTGAATTGGTGTTAGATATCCTGGATTTGCTGTCAGGATTATCTTGCGAAGAGTATCAAGTTTTGTAGATGACGATGTCTTTGGACTACAGACAATGTCGTCTGACTGTTGACTCTGCCGTACTGTTGTCAGGGATGGTGTGGTGATACGCATGTTTTGTTTGTGTTTCTCTCGATGACGGAATGCAAGCAATTTGTTATTTGAAGCAACGTTTTTACGTTTTGTTAATTGTCTGTTTTACTAACCTTCCGATATCATTTACTTAAAATAAAATTGTTACTGATCAGATTAAAACACCCTCATACTTACAGTTTCGACGCATATGAAGGCCCGAAAGGGATTACTTATTGAATTTATTTTCATCTTGAATATGATTTCATTTGTCCAGGCATTAAGTTGAAATTAGCATGAACCTGTAAAAACAACTAAAGAGCAAAATGGAAACTTTCTTAAGTTTCAACTTATAATGTTCATTAATTGAAGTGAAACTTGACCTTGGTGACATATATTTTAGAATTTACTTCACTCCTCCCTTACCTGTCTCCACTTGACTTATGCACTTTCCTCTTCTACCTAACATATTAACTTGGTAACATTTAAGCGGTGTGCCCCCTACCCTACATCCCTTGCTCTGCCCACTATCTCTTCCTTCCAAACCTACCATTCTGAAGCCAACCTACAAGGTTTTCCACAGACTTTTCAAACCTGGAACATCAGGTAGGGACCTTCAGTGTAAAAAAACCCATAAAAATCCTCAACTCAACTCAGCTATGTTAAATGATATAATGTTGGGTGATGGTAACTCTGTACTATTGCCTATATGTATAGTTTGTGTGTACTTTCTTGTACAGTTCCCAGTTTGTATACATAGTACTCTGTGTGAACTCTTTACTGTATGGTGATATCAGCGATGCACAATACTGGGAGGATTGATTCTGTGACAGAACTAGAAATATGCTGTTATCAAGATATCAGAGCACGGGGTAACCATGTGTACCCCTGAGATTTATAACCCTGGGTGACTTGTAAAATTGTGTAAACTTAAGCCCCATGGAATTCAAAATAAAAAACATGGTGGATCTTATGGTTTCAATTTTTACAAAGGCAGTAGTTGCCAACAACCGTGTGCAATGAATCACAGATTTATGTAGAAGTGGACTTTATTTGAACTAGTTACAATTTGATGGGAGTGTACTTGATTGTGAAATTTGTCATCCTGTCAGAACTGCACTAATAGATCCATTTATATATCGTGGTACGTTACGTACAGTTAATAGCGGGTTAAACCTTGCGATTTGCTTTATGATCAAAATACATGAAAAAACATGAATAATGGTCAAAAAGTTATAACCCATGTTAAGTGTGTCAGCTTTGACAAGTGTGTGATACGGGCATTGATAAACCCTGTAAATTATCCCTCGCGAAATGTGTTAAATTTACGGGATTCTCTCAAACCCCTCTCGGGGTACCTCATCCCTAAAGTGATGTATCCCTTCTCAGATCCTCCTCTTGACGAGGAAGGATGATAAATTTGTGAATGTACGGTATTATTTCAGCAGGACCAAAGAGGACATCATCTACTGTATACATGTCTGTGTCCAGACAGTCAGATCTGAGTTAATACAAGAAGCTTCAAATCAATACGTCTTATTAACATTGGAATCAGGGTTTTGAATCCGCTGCAAGAATCACACTAAGAAATGGTCAAAAGGATGACGGTTAAAACCAAAATGAGAACACATTTTATTTAAGGAAGACAGAAATAGTTGCAAAATATTTGAATAAACATTGAAAGGATTTTTAGTCAAGATAATGATTGCGGTTTATTTACTGTATGTTGTAACATTGTTTATTGTTTTCTTGGACAAACAAAAGTTGAAATTTTAAGGGATGGTTTTTTTTTTTACTATTTATTCTTTGCCTTTCCCCACAACAATTAAACTGAAATACAAGTGGAGGACACCAATTCTTGTTGTTTCCATGCAGTACATCTGACAAATAATGTAGCAGAACATCAAACTCTAAAAGATGCTTTTTAATGGACGGCTATCGGATCAAAATTAATTTGGATATGTTGTAGACTGTTAGGAGGCACTGTTAGCAGTCTCGGGTTTTATTTCTATATACCACTTTTAACTTTTGAAAAAAAAACAACCCTTTAAACATCTGAGACTCGTCAATGAGCATAAACATCAATGAAAGTGGTTGGACTATTTAAGTCAAACACACAGTTTCCCAAATGCATCACAAAACTTAACGGGATGTATAAAATGTTTACAGCCAAAATTAACACATATTTATCGTCGTGTTATAAATTCATCAAGGACACATGTTATTGAATGTTACCCCATAGTGCTCCATGTATGTATTTTGTAGATCGTCCTGCAAGCAGGAACTCGCGAAGAAGCTATCAAAGCCTCAAGCTGACCGAAGTCAGTCTCTTAGATTCATAGTTTAACTTCCTTGATTATGAATTGTCAATTGTCGACAACTCTGTAACTGGACGACATACATTTATCTTGGAGTGACTCGGGACCTTATGATTGGAAGGCACTGGCGTAAACCACTGAGCTAGCACTCCCTTTAGTTAAAGTTGAAAGTACACATCTTGCTTGTGTTATTAGAATTAATAAAACAATGGATTAAGTTTAACATTAGGAGTCTACACGATCATCAATTTAGCCTTAAAGTAGCATTCCAGAAATGTTTAATACCAACTCTTAAATGTTCTGTTTTCTTGGGACTGTTAAGATGATGATATCAAGACTGGAATTCTTCTAAAGTCATCCTTGAAGCTTTATCTGAGATAGTCAGATTGGGGTGGGAGGACAGGGGTAACTGGTATGGGTACAACATGGAAGACTTCAAGTTTTCATGGGGTAAAAAGATAGTGAAGGCTTTAGATAAATACCGCCATTTTGAGAAGATTTGAAGCTTGGGTAGGCCCCTCTAGTGATTGATAAGGTTATAAAATAACGACTAGCTAAAGGTAAAATGCTGTATGATGATGGTCTTAAAACTTAAAAAGAGTAACCTTCCCGTAACACTTGATCAATCATTACCGTTCAGGCCCCACGACACATCTCTATAGGATCAAATTTACAACCTAAGTTGAAACCAAAACATTTGGTAAGATTATCGGGCTGAAGCTTGATACAAAACGTACAAATGATCGAAATAACAGTTGCTTGCAGTTGCACACAAAAATGTTTATGTGACATTATTTTGTTACTGTCTTGCGTGTTTGTTCTTCAAAGGAGTGGATCATCGGTTTGTTGTCATTCTCGACACCTGTTGGGTAGATTAATCTCATTCATGTTGTTACATGACGTTTCCGTAAAACTATTCTTACTTCCTTTAAAGTACATCACTCGACATATGATGAGCTCGTACTTTGTGCGGGAACACATTAATTGACAAAATTTACTGTGGTTCTCCCAAACCTGTCTCCTCAAGAGCTCAGCATTCTTGCTCAATTGTGCCTAGAGTGAACTGGTAATCTTTCAGCACTGGGGGCCCTTTTTTACCAGACCCCGCCGGTCAATGATCCCCTGTTTTGAGAGACACCTCAGTCTAAAAGTCATGTCTGGGGGCTGTCATTTTGTGAATCTGTGATGTCATAATGCCACTAGGATCTGAAAGGTTTTACTTTTTCCTAGTTTTTCTTTCCATATTTTCAAGGTAGAATGTTAACAGTGTTTATATACTGTACCAATGCCAAAACTACTGGCTCAATATTTTGGATTCGCGTTTGCAAAATCCAAATTCTTTATAGAAAATAAAACATTCTTATATAGAAAAAAACGTAAAAACAAAAATTAGCACATGTGCCTTGATGATGTCATATTTTATACTTGATCAAGTCTTACGTTTTGTGTGTAAAGAAACATGAAATCTGTTATATCTACGAAATAGAATGACATTTTTCTTAACTGTTTTGAGATGTTGTCAATGACAGTTATCTCTGATAACTTAGACCAATAATGATCGTAGGGTCAAGACATTTCGCTATCTGAGATATATATTTCCAAGCTTATCTTAAACCTTTTGCAATGTATGAGAATAACTAACATAGTAAGAGCCTTTAATGTCATAATTATGAATACCTTTTATCTATTTTTAACACGCTAAAGGGTACTAAAAGGCATATATGTATACGGTTGACCTTTAATGGTGTCTCAAAGAGGAAGGTACTTGTTTTCAAATCGAGATATTCAGACGCGTGAGTTTCCTTTATACTATACCAGTCAGGCTAACCTGCATTGAACCATTGAAAGTACAGAACTGTGACCTCTTTGGTGTCGTTATTGGTAAACATTAGGAATGGATAAAGTTTCTGTTCACTGTTTACATTTTACTCTACTATTACACTCCCTTTTTTGGACCGAAGGCTGACGTTGATTTTTTGGTCATTTAAAGTAAAAGCACGCATTTCCTATCCCGTTATTATTGGTAACTCTTTAGCTATACAATAGATCTCGGTTTGCATAAACAGTGATAATTTGTCTATTTACAGTAGTTTTTCTCTCACGTGTCTGTTGTATGTGTGTGCACTTTTCTGTAGATACCTAACCAATTGGTTGTCAGGAAATACAGCACATTCATAAATAGTGAACAGAAGTCGTGTGTAAGAGGCTATTAATGCATTTTGCAGTGGTTACAGTAGTATGGGCATACAACTGTTGAGAGCTACAATATATATTCTAAGTTTTGGAGACAAGGTAACTTTGAGCGCTGTGATAGAATGTCAGTACTAAGGTACGATGTAATGGTTGGGGAATGCTACTTGCTCTCGTAAGGGTTGAGGGGGGAGTGAGATTGTGAAGTGAGGTCTGATTGGGGTAAGGGTGGGAGGGACAGTGGGAGTGTAGGGACAGTGGTAACTGGTGTGGGTATAACAAGGAAGACTTCATTTGTTCATGTGGTAACTGGTACAAGGTATTAACTGTACACTCCATTGAATGTCACATTGCAGTCCTTAAATACAATCGGTTGGGTATGTACATACACTTTCAGTTGAGAATGATTGCAATGTGGGTTGGAGGGCGGAGGGGGAGGGGGGTGGTGGTGGGAAGGGAAGGGTTGGTGTTGCCTGGACATATGGGAGCAAATCTACATCTGCATTAATTGTGATTTCAATATGTAGATTTACTTCGCTCTTCTCTTACCTGTCTCCCACTCCACAATTGCACTTTCCTATAGAACAGAGATATGATACATCACTAAACATTGTTCCTGTAATAAGCTTTCTTTTTTTCTGTTTCTATTTTCACTTGCTTCTAGGGGGAGAAGAACCAAGGTTTTGGCTGCCTTTACCATAATATGAAACATGGTCAAACGTCCACCAAGGAGTTGGCTGAATTCATAAGAGAAAGGTACGTATGAAGTCCTACAGTTAATATATATTACATCCATTAAGCAACCAAATACAAGGAAGCATTAGTTTGAAGCATAATTCATAATTCTACACTATATATGTCAACTAATTGGTTAATTAGGGATCTAGGATTAATGAGTGGACGTGACATTGTTCGTTTAACAGTCACAACTACAGGTATGCAGTTTACCCTCAAGTGGATCCTTCTTAGGGATTTGAGAAAGTGGATAATTATGTGGACACTTCTAAATCTTCATCCGGATGTCACGTGTCCGAGTCCAGCTACGGACACATCCAGGACGACGTAAATCTACTACTAAGTCAATAAACAGGCGGTCAGCATGGTAAAATCCTACTTGTTTTGAGTTGAACCCCAGGGACCTTTGAATTTTATCAATTAATGAAATCCCTATCCCGGTACCTTCTTTTGTTTATGAGGCTCTACCCGAATAGACCGATTTCGGTAATTGCACTCGAGCAGAGAGATATGACTTCCTATCGCCAGACGAGATTTGAAGCAACCTAAGTCGGTAGCCAGATACGACTGTGGCCCCGATATGTCATGTCACAGCCTGTCACCGATGCAATCAAGGAAGTCCCAAGTGCCCATTCCAAAATGGTAATTGGAAGGCAGGTTGGTAGATGGGAAGGATACACAGTGGTTCCGAGTACCCTAATCGGATGGAACTGTTTAAGCACTTCCGGTAGGAAGCCATGCATGTGTTTGCATATATATATTTGACACTTTCTGTTTCTTGGTAAAAATACGCTTCAAACGGTGGGACAAAAATATCAGATACGTGTTTTGTTGTTTCAAGTAAGTGTGCAAGTAATTTATCCTACTTAAATAAGTCAAAGTCGAATAAAAAAGTCAAATAATACTCGACATGTCTTGTAAAATTATGAGTTGATGATAAATACCCCCGTCGAAGCTTATGTGTATGAGTCCAATAAGCCAAGCAAGTCCACGAAAACTTTAAGATTACCCGCTCATCCCATGTCAAACCCCTGAGGTGCTTTAACATAATTTACCGAGGGGTTCTGTTCCTCCCTGGATCCTGGGGGGGGGGGAGGGGGAGGGATACAAATCGCAGGATCTGATCCACGTTTACAAATAAGCTGTATAAATTCATTCACAAGCTGAAACCTCACTCTCTGTAGGAAGCTGATATCATGGAACAGACCTTTGATGTACATGTGCAATCTTTGTTGAATCCTATTAAAAGTAATGTCCTTGGAAAGAGGCTACCTTAGGTACATCCATAGTTCAATTGGCTTTGTGCTGAATGAAGACCGATATCCTGAACAGAATTCCTTCATCTTTATCTCTCTCGTTTCATGGTCGGAATACTGAGCTATGAAGGGGAAAAGGAGTGGATTAGTGTTGCCATGTCTACAGGAAGGAAATTCATAAGATTTTGTAAAATATGGTGAAAGCATGAACCTGTTTTGTCGATCGGAAGATGCATATAAGTGGCAGTTAGTGTTAGATGTTAATGATAAATGTATGTGGTGAAGTGGTAATGAAAAGAAAATCATGATATAAAATTTTTGCTTGGCTGAATGCCAAGTTAAATGTCTTTCAAACAATCTTTCATTTATTAACTTCTGTGAATGGCCTTTGGATGTCTAACTGAGTCAATATATGCTATTACATGAGACAAAGATTGGATCCACTGATGTTATCTGTCCTAATGTTCTCTACAGGGTGTAATAAAACATTGATCAGAACAGGATTAAACCTTTTTTTTTTCATATTTTTTCTGCTTTGGCTGTTATTGCCATTGGAGCGTCGTCCACGGGAAGGGAAAGTAAAGAAAGGAATCAATGCAGCCGACTTTGAGCTCAAATTTGAGACCAACTGATACTTTTCTGACTGATTCAGCATAAAGGTGGGATTCTGGATCTGATTCAGAATTCAGATAATTCTGGTGTAAATGTTCACTTTATGACCTGATCCAGGGTCTTATATAAAAATGTCAAAATTGAAAGAAGAAAAAAAAGTAGGCCCTACCAAAGCAAGAAGAAGAAGAAGAAAAACTAAAATGTATCTGTAATACAGACATTAGTAATTATAGCTATGAGCTGCGTTTTGAAATTTTAACATGAAGAACAAAACATTTTCCACAAACTACCACTTTTTCACACAGAATGTTTATGATGACTAAGTGTGATAGATAATGAATTATTGTAGAAGTTGTGTATCTGTTCTGATCTGATATGAATGATGAAACCTGTTTCATTTTTATAGCCGGGTGTTTACTTTACAACATTTTGTTTGTGTAAAACTAAGTAGGCCTGACGTTTCGATCCTAGCAGGATCTTCTTCAAAGGCCTTTGAAGAAGATCCTGCTACAGTAGGATCGAAACGTCAGGCCTACTTACTTTTACACATTCTCCTACACAGGCTCTCTAGTGGATAAGCAGTTTGCTAACAGTTTTATTTTATTTTATTTTGTTTGTGTGATTTTTCTTGCAGAGCTCTAGTGGAGGAGACTTATTCCAAGAACATCACTAAACTCTCCAAGACTGCCAGTAACAGTACTAATGTGGGGTAAGGTTTCACAACATATGTAATCATGTGGGGCTAAGGTTTCACAGCATATGTTATCATGTGGGGGTAAGGTTTCACAACATATGTAATCATGTGGGCTAAGGTTTCACAGCATATGTTATCATGTGGGGCTAAGGTTTCACAGCTTATGTACTCATGTGGGGTAAAGTTTCACAACATATGTAATCATGTAGGGGTAAGGTTTCACAGCTTATGTACTCATGTGGGGGTAAGGTTTCACAGCTTATGTACTCATGTGGGGTAAGGTTTCACAACATATGTAATCATGTGGGGTAAGGTTTCACAACATATGTAATCATGTGGGGCTAAGGTTTCACAGCTTATGTACTCATGTGGGGTAAAGTTTCACAACATATGTAATCATGTGGGGGAAAGGTTTCACAGCTTATGTACTCATGTGGGGGTAAGGTTTCACAGCTTATGTACTCATGTGGGGGTAAGGTTTCACAGCTTATGTACTCATGTCCGGGGTAAGGTTTCACAACATATGTAATCATGTAGGGGTAAGGTTTCACAGCTTATGTACTCATGTGGGGTAAAGGTTTCACAACATATGTAATCATGTGGGGTAAGGTTTCACAACATATGTACTCATGTGGGGGTTAGGTTTCACAGCTTATGTACTCATGTGGGGTAAGGTTTCACAACATATGTAATCATGTAGGGGTAAGGTTTCACAGCTTATGTACTCATGTGGGGTAAAGGTTGCACAACATATCTGCTCATGTGGGGGTAAGGTTCACAGCCTATCAATTCATGTGGGGTAAGGTTCACAGCCTATCAATTCATGTGAGGTAAGGGGATAAGGTTTCACAACACATCTACTATTGTGGGATAATCTATCTACTATTGTGGGATAATCTATCTACTATTGTGGGGTATTGTTTTACAGCTTATCTACTAATGTGGTAATCTTTCACCACTTCTTTCATTGTCACTCAGTTCACGTTTAAAGGAATATGTTTTATTTGAAATAATTCTGTCGCCAGGCAGAGGTTATGTTTTGTTCTTATTTAGTATGAATGGGAAGAGTATTAACAGAGCCAAATATATTTGTCATCCTTGCTTGAGGAATCTAACAACCATTAAAACAGACTGATGTCGTTGATGCGCTGTTTCTGTTTTGATATACTGCTTTAAGTTACCCTTTAGTGATATCACTAACAGCATCAGAGGCCTATCAATCAAATTAGACTAGGAATACCTAATGAAGCACAAAGCTCATTACAAATAAAAGCCAACACCTCAAAGAAATCTTAGGGGAATGAATGGAAAGCCAAGACTTTCACAGTCTCTAATAAACCATCTACGATGCATTTTTGCAAGTTCTGAAAAGAACAAAATTATGTTGTTGAATTTGGGTACAGTGTTATAGTTTGTACGAAGTGTAAATAAGCAATGTTTGACATACTCAACCTGTAAACCCACCTCGACTGTACTGTCTCAGTTCATTCAACAAGGTATGTTATGCATTTCAAAAATCTAAAGAGCTTAAAAAGTGAAATAAGGGTGTTCCACATGCAATCTGCAACTCTTTAGTTGAGTGGGTGAAAGTATCCCAAAAGAATATATGAATGAATAAATAAACAAATTTTGTATGAAAAAGACTCTGGCACTGTACTCAGTGATGGAGGTAGGTCCGTTACATTTTCCTGTCAATAAACAGCAAAACAGAAACCAAGTGAGAGAGATTGGGCCGTGTTTTGCTGGGTCTTTTTCTTTTTAAGTATATGGGCCTTTACACAGTAAACCAACACGAAAATCAACACATGTAGTTTTCAGTATTGAAATTGGTATTTTCTTTGTTCTATTAGGATGAGAGTTAGTTATTTGAAGCAGAGAGATAGCATAGAAAGTTTCAACATCCTACTTGAATTTTGAAATTTTGGTCCATTGGAATCCTATGGGAAATATAACGGGCGAACATTGACATACACCAGAAATATATAACGGTTGTAACACATTGACATACATCACATGGCAGGCAATTTTTCATAAAGTTTAAAACATATATAGTCTTGGACCTTTTCCTATGATGGCATATAGTCATACCTGCCACACAACCAAACGAGAGCAATAGGTGATGCATATCAGGCGTAGTAGCGCATGAAATAGGTAACGGTCGAACAGTATGTCAATGTGTTACAACCGTTATAAATGTACCACAAAAAATTGCGAAACTCAAAAAGTATGCAGTGCATGTAGTTCCTTTTGTGTATACAGATTCCTACCATGAAATAGTTGATAAAAACCATGGAAACTTCATTTGATGATGCACATGGGGGTATAGTGGTACGTTTGA
>JAIPMN010019456.1:0-28001 GCA_020650975.1 Apostichopus californicus
TATATATATATATATATATATAAATGTATATATAAATATATACATATACGATTAATAAAATGTAAACAGTAATAAGAAATAAATGAAGGCTAAAGTAAGTAAAGAGATATTCAAGTCAAGCATAAAAGAAAGACTGAATAGCAAAGTTTCTCCAAAATTAAAATATGAATACGTACATGTGATTGATTTATCTACATCAGCCATTGACATGGATTCAACAGTTGGTCTGCTTGGGGCGATGTCCAACCTCTCTAATGTCTCCTCCAGGGCATCTTTAGCGATGCTCGGCAAAAATCTGCCAAAATGGATGAGGAAAACAGGACTGAAATTTCGCTGTAATATACTGAGAAATTTTATAATATTATCAAGTAGAAAGACTGGGAAACAAACTTTTAACCTTTAAAAGAAAAAGTTCTATTAAATGATAAATGTCAGATCAGTGGTGTACTAACTGGGGGTGGTCCACCCTGGGTAACAATCAGGGGGTGCCATCCCAAAATTTATAAGAGGGGGGTGGCTTGCCAGGGTACCGTTACGGATGGTGGGGGTAGCCACTTGGAAAAGGGGCCCCAATTCTCATTGTTACTAATGTTTTGTCCAAAAATTACAGGAAAATATCTGTTATTTTGCCCGAAATGTAGCCTGCATTTTTCTTATTGCCAGTTTGTATATGACAGTGTTAAAAACTAACTTAAAAGTTAGCATTAATTTTCACAAAATTAGTTTTGTTTTAGTTTGGGATGAGAAGACGAGAGGATGAAGGTCTCCCTTTACCTTGATAGGCACGCCTTGCTGACAGCTTCGTACAAACTCTCGTTCTCGTACTGGGAGATTCTTTTGGCTATTCTGACGAGATTTCGGGTCGATAATGAGGTAGATAACGATTGAAGCTGGAGAAAAGAAAATGTGACATTCGAGTGAGTAATAAAGAAGACTATAGGAAGATTTGACTATTTTCATAACAAAATAAAATCTGGATTATACGGACATTGAAATTGAAAATGTCGACTGGATTTTCATTCAAACATAAGACAACGATGTTGACATTTCAGTGTTCCCATTTATATGAAAGATTTAAGTCAGTAAATATTAATTCTCATAGAGCTGTGCTGATGTCCAATAAATCCAACATGTCCCACCCCTGGATGCCGTGATAGATCTAAATGTCTCTTACCGTGTGATCACTAGAAGTCCTCAACATGTGTGTGAGGTGTAGAAGCTTGTGCATACTCTCGCTGGGAGCTGATGTCTCCTGCAAAAAGAAACACAAAAAAAAAGGTAAGAAAAATGAAAAAGGAGATAGTCAGCTGAGATTTACAAACTGTGAAGTAATGGTTAGCAGAAGAAGACATTCTTACTTCTACAAATCATTTAACTTAAATCATTGTGGCTTCAATTGAAACGTGATAATTGTAAGATTGCTGGAGACTAAACGTAGGGATTCCCAAATGGAAACTTTCCAGAATGCTGATTAAAAACATTGACGATGATGAGAGCAGTGAACGATGACATAATTTTGTATTCCAATGACAACACTATTGCAAAACTGTGAAAAATGGGAGAAAAGTCTGTTAAATTTTGTCGGGATACTAAAACATGAAAGAGTGGGTTTGTTTTCTAATTGTTCTCATAACAAAGGCCCTTGCTACATGAGATTATATGACTAATGCAAAGAGAAGGGGAAAAAATGGCATGTTAGTAGAAATTATGAATTAAAGTCCCATATCGCTGGTTTCATCCATTTTCAATTGTTTCTTCAGAACATTTTGAAAACAGTAAATATTAAGAAAGAACAAAAGAAGCTGTTTCTATTGCTAACGGAACCACTTCTGGAAAAATTTTCTGGCTTGACGAATGGAAAAGACACCTAAGTCAAATGCAGATACCGCAGAATCTCATTTATACAGCTACTGTGCCTGTACCCGAATGCACAGTACATCAGGTAAAGATAAGGTATAGCAAGGGTACTGCAGTTGGGAGTCATTTCAAATATTTTCCCAAACCAAAATTTTTCATGCATAGAGCGAGTAAAAGCGATGCCAAATAACAAAGAATCTCCGAAGGACAATTAAGCAAAGCCTTACCTTGAAAAGTCAGTACCTACAAAGCTAAGCATTTGTGTAAACTGTGATTTAACAGAGAAATTCAAGTGACATCAGAATTAAAGATTTTTAAAGAGCCTAAATGCCTTCTGGTGGGAGAAGGGTGAAACTTACTATGACTTCACAATGGTATTATATGTAACTGTCACTTTTGAATAAAGCTTTACTACAATTATACATATTACTACGTATTGAGATGATAATGAAAGCTAGGGACACCTTACCAGTCCTTGTAGTACTTGAGTCTCCTCCTCCAATGAGAGTGGTCTGAGATGGTGGTACATGAAGAGGGTGAGTAACTCTGGAGTCAGCCACTGCTGACTGCTGCTACCGATCACCGGTGGCTCTGCCAGGGCTATGATCCGAAAAGCGGGATGTATCTTGTAAATCTGTCTAAAAATTCAAATAAATCAACATAGAAAGAAGAACTGTTATTAAAATTTTTTTTTTTTAAAATACAGACAAAACTGCTTGACTTCAACAACTATTTACATTTTCAGACTTCAAAAAGTTTTACAACCGAATATCTTAATCGGAAGTTTGACATCAAAGTTTAATAGCAAATTTGACCATGAATTGTTTCTTTCACACAGGCAGTGTGTATAATTTATCTTGCTCTATGAAGATACTCATTTTTCATGCAGGCAATACATGGGTATGTATACAAACCGATATATACATTTGATAGATGACTTGCAGGACCTCTATTGAAATTATGACCTCCTAATATTGGTGTCAAACCCCTGGATATACAATCAAGTGTTCATAGCCCAGTCACTTAGTGAGTCTACATATACAAGGTGAAGAGGGTGGGGGGGGGGGGTTTCACTGTTGTAGATTTTTCTTGAACAGTTCGCAATCATATCTAAGCTCACCTCAACCACTCAGAGATTATCCAGATACGGCCATGAAAGTTTTCTGAAGGTCCGTTCACACTGTTATAAAAGTTATGCAATATGACTTTCTTTTGGACATGAATATTCAAAGAGCTTACTTTTCAGCCAGTTGTTCCTCTGTGAGACCGCCCTTTTCTTTGACGTCCTCATAGCGTTCCTGAGACAGTAGACGGCTGCCGTCAAAGAGACTCAACTCTCTGTCGTGGACTAACCTATAGACAAAAGGAATAGTCTCATTATGGGATATGATTTGGTAGATGGCTACAATAAAAGACACAGAAAACATAAAAGCTACAAAGGGTTCAAAAGTTGCAGATGGGTCTACCGTCAAATTGTGAATTATTAATTATATCAAAGACATTTTCAGCTCAAATGCCATCAGTGACTTTATAATATATATATTCAAGGCAAACATTCAACATTCAGTGAACTAGTGTCTGTACTAATTATATATCAAAAATGTACTTTATATTTGTCACATCTATAAAGGGTATTGTTTGTCACTAGTTTGCTAATGACTACAAACTTTTCCTTCTCTTGTTTTAAATTATGGGGTATGATTTAGTAGATGGCTACAATTCAAGACACAGAAAACATAAAAGATAGAAAGGGTTCAAAATTTGCAGAAGGGTCTATCGTCAAATTATTAATTATACCAAAGGCATTTTCAGCTCATATGCCATCACGATTTTGGTAATGACTACAAACTTTTTCTTTCTTTTTACATTTTTCTCATTTTAATAATATCTTTTCCACAAGAAAAACTTGCATTTTTATATATTTTCTGGGAGTGTTTTCCTCTGTTAAGCTGCCAGTCTGTGTGAAACAATTCCCTTTCACTGCAATTTTATTAAGTAAACTTCAATTTATCATCAGTACATTAGTTTGTTTTTTGCAGAAGAAAAAAAGTCAAATAATGAAATGAAACAATGATGGTTCAATGACAGCTTACTTTACTACGACAATTCTATTTCAAATCATTTTTAACAATCATGTGATGAATTAGACTTTGCTATGTACTCTTGCTGAGATAAACATTTTCGTACGGTACAAAACAGAACTTGTTCTCAATGATTATTATATTAAGGTACAAAGTCCATAGTAAGCAGCAGATAAAATTGATACCATCTACAAATCTGTGTAAATTAATTGATAACAGGACAACTAAAATATTAAATCAAACACAAGTTAAACCGCACTATGCAAACATTGGATTAAAGTACAGAGCTATCACAGTCTGTACAAAAACAAAGAAGAAAATTCAAGATGTGGGAATAACACTTTGAAGGTTTAATTTAGATAACAAAACGAGATAACGGAATGATTGCCTGTTTACTGTCTCTGAGAATATCTACTATATTACTATATGAAGAATTTTTTTTTGTAGTTTGGCCGGTGACATTGCAAAATGTGTTGAAGCTAGTTGTAGCAATGATCTTTTCATTTTTTAAGCGAATACCTTTGTAAAACAGCCAGAGTGCTAGGGTTAACTCTATGGAGACCATCCAAAAGTGCTATGCTCCCTTGCAATGCGGCCGTTACGAGTGGCGTCATTCTCCATGTGGTATCGCCCGTTGGTAACGTCGCTCTCTGCTGCAGGAGGTCGCGGGCGGTCATGTCCTAGAAGGAAGTTCAAAATAAATTCGAAGAGGTTCAGGAATGACTGTTTTGACACACACAGTACTTTCCTAATCTAGGTTTCTAAAGCATTGCTATAAAAATGGTAAGAAAAAATAAAAAAATAGATAAAAAAATTGTGAGAAATCAGAGTTTTCCTCTACTGGCAGCTCTCTTGGACTGGTTGTTACTATTTCATTTCAATTAGCAAAAATAATAAAAATGTAGTTCTGATTCTTGGCTGAATTGTGCAGCTTGCACAATGTTTCTTATAGTGTTGTACACACGACTTTCACAAGTTCCGGATTTTCACTGAATCAAATATGTCTTGACAAGCTCAATTTTAATAGATATTGTTCATAGGAGAACAGTTTACTTTGAAATTGTATCAAGTAGACAACAAAAACAAATATAAAATATCCAATCCCAAATAAAAAGCTGATGCTTAGCAATTCACCTTGCCCTGTGAGTATACATTTACTTCCACACAGTTGAAAGCTTCTGAGACTTTTGAAGCATATTAAACACCTCCCTCTAGTTACATGTCTTTGACCAGAAATGGAGCTAGGAGATGTACACACACAGTTGGAAGTATAAAACAACATATTATGCATGTCAAAAAGCTAAAAAAAATGTATTTCAACCACTTGTCTTCGACATTTTATTCACAGAATTTATACAGAAAGGTACGATTCCTTGATTAGGAGGATTTGATAAATCTGGTATCACTGATAAAGGATTCTCCTTTTTTTTGTCTGGTTTGCCATTCTAAATTTACTTATAGAGCAAACTTGCTACATTGATGGTAGGTAACTGATGTTTATCATAAATGATTTAACTTCAAAGTTTCACACATACAGGTGACATACAAACCTGATATAACTGCACAGTCTCAATATTGTAACCGAGACGTTCTGCAAACTCATGAGCCAAGACAGATTTTCCACAGCCCTGCGGAAAAGAAAAGGTAATAACTTTTAACTTGACAAAATTGGTTCTACTTAACAAAGGTTGTCCTGCAGCCTTTAGTTCAATGAGTCAAACTTTTGCAGTAAATCTGTACAACTAGCTGCAATACATTGTAATAACTTGTTGTACATTGCCCCCCCCATAGCCAGACTGGGGGCATGGGTGGGGGGTGCCAAACCTGCACAGACTACTGTGCCCCCTGACCTCACCATCTGTGACACCCACCATCAAGTGTACAAAAACTTCACAAGGCAGTGGACAGGAGTTTTGTGCCCCTCCTTTGATTGTTGGTGCCCCTCCAACTCAGAATTCCTGGCTACGGGACTGGCTATAAGTTACTGTATATGTTATACTGCATGGATGTGAAGTTTTATTAAGTTTTGTGTGTTGTAAAGAGTCACAGTTCAAATAATTCATGTGTCTCTGAAACATAAAAGGCTCGACAAGATTCCCAAAAATGAAAAGGCCCCAACAGATTGGTGACAAGTTACCCCATAAAGAGAGTAAAGTGACCTTGAGTCAGGAAAATTACTGGTAGTGACTCGATTTTATCTTTTTAATATTTTGTATCAAAATTCAAAAATGGTCCTGCCAATACAGATATGTTTCATGACTATGGCAGCATCACTTACCTTTGGTCCGACTAAACAGAAATCCCCAACGCTATGAGAGAGGAGCATGTCGGTCAACATAGCCTCGTGAGAGGTTGTGGGAATGAAGTGTCCGCTGAAGTTATCGGGAGGGCTCGTCCGTGAACCTTGCGGTACCTGATTGACGGGAAGGAAAATGTAACTATGTTTTACATAATAATATAATTAATGAAGAAATCTTCAAGAGGACATAAATACGGGTTGCTTTATATAACACTTGGGACTTTACAGCTTTCAAAATAGAAATATATCTGTGCATCAATAATATGCTAGATTGAACAAAAGTGGTCACAACTGGATCTTCACCCATGATTCACGGTATTAAACAGTTTCAGTTTTAAAATTGACCTGTACGACTTTTGATTTTCTTCTATTACTTGTCGTTACCAGTCTCTAGGAGTTTTGTTTAGTTTTTATTGTATAATCATCCAGTAAGCAAATAAGATAACAGAGGTACTTGTCCCCTTGTTACACAATTATTTAAACCCTCCCCTCCCCCCCCCCCCATATTTTCCTTCAAGTAATGTGCTATAGGAAGAAGGAATCATCATCATTGTTTAGTATTAAAAGTAAAGAAACTTGTAAATGTCATCAAGGACTATGATTACTTTCATACACTTTCACATCCCCCCCTCCCCCCCCCTCCCCGGAATTGTGAAATAAGTAATCCAGAACAGTTTGTGGAGTGATAGCATCTCTGAAGGTGACCCTGTTAACTCCTCACAGAGTACTTACCTTTACCATATGAACCTGGCTCCCACTCTGTACTTGCGCCATGGCAACAGGTTGCTGGGCTTCGGAGTTTATCTCCAGCATCCTCTGGGCGTGTTCCACTGGCTGCTCCTCGTGAAGTTCAAATTTCTGCGGATGAACAAAACCAGTGGTGATGACAATGTACAATTTGTGTACCCATTTGTGAGAAACCAGAATAAAAATCCCCAACTTTAAATTGATGGCATCTATGAGTACTTGCTTGAGATCACAAATATCATTCAACTGCCAATTGGGAATTCAACCTTTGACCTCCACACCAAACAACAAGGTTTTGTGTACTCATGGTAGATCTATATGCCAAACTTGTATGAAGTTCATCCAAGCTAGACTTTTGGAGTTACTGTGTTTACAATGTTTTCAAGCTTTCAGTTATGGTGACCTGTAATATCCTTTGATGTCAAACAAAAAAATGACCCGGTTCTTGTACTCAACAAGGTGGATTTACATACCTGTGTTGACCTCATCTGACATTTGATCTCCAGAATAGACTATAAGACTTGCTATTAAACCAGATCCACATACCAAGTATGAAGTTCAACCACCATTTTATCATGTTTATGAGCCAAGGCAGAAAAGGCACACATATACACAAACACGCAAAAACACTTACATACACACATGCCCATCTTCATTGCATAGATTCTTTTTGACTCTGAAGAGGACTATGCAGGAGAATAGCACTAGGCCTGCCTGACACATGATTTGTGAAAATAAAAACTCTTTATCTATCAGCTATAATTGTACTTGTGCACCTACTGTGATCGTACAAAGTTGTTACCTCTAGCATATCGACGATAGTGGTCTTTCCTTCTTTGGGCATGAATAACTGGTAGGGATAGAGCTGTTTCACTAACTTGTTCAAGTCTGAGGACGGTGCAGTGTTCTGAAAGAAAATAACAAGAGAAAAAAGAAAGGTTTCCAGGGAGGTCTGAAAGATGACAAAGTAACCACAATCAAACAACTGCCAGTTTGTTTGTTAAAGTCCAAGTTGTGAAAAGATCTCAAATACTTTGTCAAATCTGTTGACTAGATTGTCATCCAAAATATGATGTATGCACTTTGGCTTTGTGTCAATTCACAACTTACCAAGTATTTTGCCTAGCCTAGCCTAGACTTTTTAGCACATAAGAATCAGGGCTGCAGTGGTCAGTGTCCGCTTACTGTTAATGCTAATAAACTACAGGCAAAATTTGTGTCTTATTCAGAAAACAAAGATACTTCATCAACCCCATCCAGGGTATTATTCAAGTAAAATTGAGTGAATGAGGTGAGAAAGGTGATGCGGTTATCAATGGCAGTTGGATACGTTCAGGTGTAGGAGTGGTGTAGGGATAAGAGTGTCCCCCCCCATCCCCCCCCACGAACTTTAGGTTCAAAACCCAACACCACATCGGGAACCAGATTCTCTCAACATATTCAGAATCGTCACTGTGCTTTGTTGTCGAGCAGACATTTTGGTGGATTCCGTGCTTCCGGTTTGCAAACATGAGGTTTGAAACAAACTTCTTTCACCATGGCCGCACTGCAGGTGAATTAGGTGCCTTTGCCTTCCTCAGTATAAGAGAAATTGGTCAGCACAATAAAGTGACCTCTCCTTCGTGGCATGGGACCGTTAAACCGTGGTCCCAGGACCAGGAATGGGTGCGAAAATTACAATTCTGTCTCATAATTACTCAGAACAACTTATCGAATCAGAGAAGGCTTGATATAAGCCAATTGTTCGTCCACAACCATCACATGGAAAGAGTTTGAAATGACCTTCTGTTAGCTTCTTGACCTTCCTAGACTTTATAGTTGATTTAAAACCTAAAGAGACTGATAAGATTCTGAATCCAGTAAAGGAAAAAAAAGAAGAAAAATCTACTTAAGAAAGAAGACATCTGTTTTTTTGTTCTTGTCATGGGAGTATGTGAGAGAAAAACTGGTATTAAAGACATACCAGTATTTGGACAATCCTTTCAAGATTCTCGATTGGGAAATCTGGCAACTGCAGCTCTGCGAGTTCCTTGGTGCGAATGGCGGTTGCAAAAGACAAGATCTGAGAAATTCTAGGAAGAATAGAGGGAAAGGAAAGTTTACATATATCATTGAAGTCATTAATGAGGGGGTTGTGGTCAAGTGGTTAAGGCAGTGGACTTGTGATCTAAGGATTACAGGTTCGAGCCCTGGCCAGATCATTGCGTTGTGTCCTTGGGCAAGGCACTTTATCTCCATTGCCTCTCTTCACCCAGGTGTATAAATGGGGACTTGCGAGGTGACTTGTAAATATAGTTGCGTGCGCCTGTTTGTGGCTGCACCCTATGGGAAGTCCCCCAGGGGACACGTGGCTGTGGTGCACTGTGGTGCCCCAGGAGAGATTGTTTGAATTGTGCACACTTTGGTGTGTAGGTGTTACCAATGACCAGGGTTAAGTACAGGGCGGCGAGACTTTATTGTAAGTTGCGCTATATAAGAATTGTTAATTTTTATTATTATTATTAATAGCTATCAGGAGTGACTCTTCCAGCCCTATCACAATTGTCTTTAATTGAAGCATCCCAGAAAAATCACCGACATTTTTCTCAAAATGTAATTTCCAGCAGAGGTTTGACTTTCCAAATTTTTTAATCAACAATTATATGAAGGTTAAAAATTTAAGATTGATAAACATCTCTCAAGCAGGGGGAAAGAAGCAGAGCAGGTGTTCTCAATTAATTTTCTACGTGGGCCTAGAGCAGAAACGTTGGTTTCGAGCAATGAGTACCGTCATTTCACTATAACTAGATTGGACAATTTCCAACTGTAAGGAAAGATCGGTAGGGTGAATAAGCCTAATGCTTAAAGAGCCCAATTAACGCAAGATTGAAAACATTTTCTTCTTTCTATTTTGTTTCCCTGAAAGAATGGAATTTTTTCGCGGGCTGGTTTTGGCCTGCTTGGCCACTTATCAAGATACTTTGCAGTAGGTGTTAGTATTGAATTTAAGAAAAAGTGGTAGCAGTGACTTTTCAAGTTTCACTGAATCTAAATCTGGCATAAATGTTAGTTTCATCACTGGAAATGAATCCGATCCACATACATGACTGGGAGTTAAAAGTTTAACTGTACTTAGACAAGGACATGCTTGAGCAAAAGATAATAGCAACTTTACAAGTCAAATTTGTAGCTTTAAACTGACCACATAATATGATACTAAAAGTAGGCAAAAACAAACTTACTTTTCACTCGGAACATTTGGTCCCAGAGAACAGAGAAGATCTAATTGGTCCTGCAAAGTAAGAAAAAAAGTACAAGAATATGAAGGGGAAAAAATGTGAAGTACCCCCATCAACCCCGTTACAAATATTTTCAACTTAATATGTTATCCTTGTCGTGTTGTCTTTGGTATTTTAAAATTCACTTACCCCATTCAGGGGGATATTATAACAAAAGTTATTTATTAAAACAAATATGAAAGAACAATCAGTAATCAGCATTTTTGGGGTTGTATTTCAAATAAATCTGGGGTGTATTTCATAGTTACATTTGACACAAGGTACTGTCGCTGTGTGTAGAGCACAGAAATTCTAAGCTTGGTCACTATAGTCCCATCCTAGCCCATCCGACAATTTAGCTGCTCGATCACTTACTTTAAATTTGAAAAAAAAAACCAAAACATTGAACTACATCAACTTACTTTGTAAGGTAGCCCTTGGATGTCCCTTGCTTGGAATCTGGACCTCAATGGGGGATCTAGAGGGTTACCTCTATATTTTGGGACGGGCAGGCCTAACGCTATCACTCTGAAATCCTCATTCACTCGAACTAAATTCCAGTTAGATAGTTCTTCTTTTGTGTGGTCCTGTAGATTAAAGCAAAATTAAAAAAACAAATGTCTCATGAAAAGGCATCTTCCAAGGATCAACTGACGGTTACTTTTCCCGCCTTGTTTGCCCAGCCTTTACGTCCACATTCTTAATTTGTATTTGTGTGTCGAATTTGCCACAATTTTGGCGGTACCACAGATAACATTTCATGACTTAACAGTCTACCAAAGCCAAGCAAGAAATGATGAAATTACTCATAAACAGCAATTGACAAGGGTACAATTTAAATATAACAATAAATTTGATGGAACACATAGTTTTCTGTACTGGACCAAAAGGTGAATACGTAGCTCGCTAATTAGAAGCAGCCACGTAGATTAACCCGGCCACAGAGACCTGTCAAAAGTTAGATCGCTGAATATCCTGTTAAATGTGACTGTTTCATGGCTTGGATAAGACTGATACAACGTTTTTTACACCCTAATGCAATATGCAACCAAAGAATCAGTATTCAGAAAGATGAATCTTGTAGCGTCCAAGTAACGGTCACTCACCTGTAGTAATTTGTCGTATCTCTCAGCTGCAACCAGGAATCGTCCGTCCTCAAGTTGCATCTCCCTATTCTCCAAGAGGTTGTTCAAGACGGGCAGGACGTTCCTCTCTGCCTTCTCTATGCCCTCCAAAACCAACACTCTGCCCTCTACAGCTGCTCTCACTGCACACTGCAAATGCAAAGAAAAAATTCTTTAGACACCATTCTTCTGTAAACAGATGAGTTTTTTTTATTTCAGGAATTTACCACGTTTATTGTATGTACTTTTAAGATGCTGTATTTTTTTTTTGTACTAAGTAAGGAAGGGAATAATTTAATTTGCATAATTTTTCATAGCTAACTTAATGTTTGATCAAACTTGTTAGTCATAAATCTACTGTAAGAAAAATACTAAGGTTATGTGTATAAGAGATGCTATTTAAACAATTTTTTGGGGAAAATTTGTGTAGCACTTTGACAGATTGTAAAGCATTTTACCATGTGTTGACAGATTGTAAAGCATTTTACCATGTGTTCACAGATGGATGAGCATTTTACCATGTGTTGACAGATTGTAAAGCATTTTACCATGTGTTCACAGATGGATGAGCATTTTACCATGTTTTGACACATTGTGGAGCATTTTACCATGTGTTGACAGATTGTAGAGCATTTTACCATGTGTTTACAGACTGTAAAGCATTTTACAATGTGTTGAAAGATTGTAAAGCATTTTACCATGTGATACTAAATAAATTATTTTTCCCACTCCTTTTAATCTCCACTTACAGAAATATGGCTGAAACTATTTAAATATACTTCCCTGGACATTTTTGAATATTATTTTACATGATATTATTGAGAAACATTGAGGCCTGGTTAAATTTAAAAATTACAATATCTCACTTAGGAAACTTCTCTGAAGATGATTTGAGCAAGAGTGACCATTTTTTGGACTTTCTAGCATATTTGGGGACATTAAGTAATATTGAACTTTATTATAAGCCTTACTTGATCTATGTAAAATGCATTTCCTTTCTGGATTTCTCTTCTCTGTTTGAGGTCAGATTCTGTTGTGTCTCTCGTAAGTGCAATATATTCTACCTCCCTCTGAGTCAGTTCCTGAAAATATAGAAATATAGTTATAATCCTTGTAAACACACAAAAAAAACAGTAAAAGTAAAGACAAAGTGACTGTTTAAATTGTCATTCTGAGCTGGTTTTACCACAATATAATGTTATCACCTCCTGCCCCACCCCCCCCTCACCCTCCACCAAAAACAATAAAGTTAACAGTATTCTCAGTACTTCTTGCATATTCTGAAGATAACACATTCATTTCAGTTATGAAATATAGATACAGAGAAACTGCAAAATAAATAAAAACACAGACAACGCTACTATGCTTGATTAAGTTTCTTTCAGAAATCAAATTTAATTGTATCGATACCAGATATTGCATGGCCAGAGCTCTTCGTAGGGGTCCTGGGGGACCAATCAGGAACACATCTTGGCCCAGGGCATCCTTCTGCATAATCCATCTTAGATGACGTAAGACAGACTGCGGAAGTTCTGAGGATACTGTGGGGGCAAAATCATCACAAATTGCTAATCAGTTTAGAATCGATTAGAAAATACTTGCCCCCGGCACTGGTAAAACTGCACAATTAATAAAAAGGCTCCTACCAATTAGAGTGGCACTTTTGATTATGGTCGACAATGTTACCAAATGCCATCTATAGAGTATTAATTAAATCAAGTTTGCAATTGCTTGATGAGACATCCTCCTGCTGACAACTTTCATATAAATAACGTAAATATGGAATTGCCATTTTGCATTATTTTGTAAACCAGACACATTTTCCTGTTACTTACATGTAAAATGTTGAATTTTACTTCACCATTTGACATAACACAATGACTGCTTAAGTTGTTGAAGTACACATTTGAAAAATCAACAACAAATCAAAAAGATTATCAGTAGTGAAACAACTTACAATATTTTGTTGGTACTAATTCCGGTCTTTTTGCACTTTTCACTTCTTTGCTGATGTCACCGAGTGTTACCTTGATCTTGCCTACCAGTGAGGAAGAAAGATATCAAACAAAGTTAATAAACTCTTAAATTCATTACTTTTGTTTGCTAAGAATGAAAACCAAAGTAAGCAAGTGATGATAACAAGTTAAATTCTCAAAATTGTACGTGACAAGCAGGATAAACTTCTTAGAATAATGCAAGTTATCAAAATACGTTAAACTTGACCTGTCTTGATGTGTAACTTTATTGCTAACTATTTATGCTGTTCCCTGTCAAAAATGTTTACCAAATTTGGACTTCATTCACAACACTGGGTACCTACCACCATCCCTACCACCAGAAGTCTGGTATGGACCTAAATTTTTCTTATAATAACATAAACAAATTTGAGTTGAGAATATGAAAATAAATTGTAGTTTTGGCCCCTCAAATGAGTACCTGCAATATTTCTACATTGGGTGTACATTTCTCTGATACCCTGCTATTCACTAACAGTGCATCAAATTGATCTCATTAGGTCATAGGCCTGGGCTAGGCCTACATACTTAAGGGTTATTAACATACCTGCAAATGTGATAATTAATTCAATTCAATTCCATTTATTTCTCATATGTACATGACTCACTGACAAAAGTAGTATTAACAAAGAATTACAACTGATTAGTCGGACACTGTTTGGGTTTCTTTGTGAGCAGCTTGAGTAATCTATTTTGTATGTTTTGAAGAGGTTTTAGGGCCGGTCATACTAATTAGCGTCAACAGGCCAGTTCACGACAACTCAAGACAACAAGTTTAAAATACCATCAAATACAATGGTTGAAATCAGAGTGTATCTGGAAACACATTTAAAACTGACTGAAACCATCTTTCATACATATTTTTCACGGGAAAAAATGTTTTTTTCGTAAAAATAGTCAACTTTCTCCGTCCGTAGAATTGGACCGCACCATTATGATATGGGTGGGTGTGTGATAGGGTTTGGGAACTACCTTTGTGTACAGTGTTGGTAAGGTGGGTTGACGTAGTAAGAAAGTGCCACCAAAGTAGTATGATGAATGAACTCCAAATTAATCAAATCATTGAATGTTTTTTAAATAATGAATATTTCTTATTGTTTTTCCATTGAAATTTACATATGTTTTTATTATTTTTTACAGAGTCTTGCTTACTAACATTTTGCCTGGTTTTATTATTCTCTCCGTGTATTTTATTCTGTAATGGTGCGGTCCAATGTCATTGCGCAAGAGCAATAGCATCAGGTCGTCCAATTCTACGGACGGAGAAAGTTGACGATTTTTACGACAAAAACATTTTTTCCCGTGAAAATATGTATGCACGATGGTTCCAGTCAGTTTTAAACGTTTTTCCAGATACACTCTGATTACAACCATTGTATTTGATGGTATTTTAAACTTGTTGTCTTGAGTTGTTTTGAGTTGTCGTGAAATGTGTCTGTTGACGCTAATTAGTACGACCCGGCTTTAGGGCAGTAGCACATGATGTGCCATAAACTTCAATAGCATTAGAAAGCCTAGAAATATATATATATATATATAAACGAGCAATAAATCTGTATTGCAGTATCATCTGCAACTTAAACTAGCTCTACAGTACAAGGCTTGACAAAATATAGCATTTACTTGTAATATTACACCCAGACCTTGCCTTCAGTAGCTTAGGCTAAGCCTACCCTCGTACATGAAAAAGTAAATGAACAGGTCTCTTGTACAACAAGAGGTGTAAACAAACCTGTACTGTCTGCCGAACAGTATCGTATACAAACACGTTGAGATGCCGGTGAACTTGCTAGTACTCGTTGTAAATTACCAAGTCGTCGAAATGAGCTATTCGTGCTCATTTTGAGCAAATAGTGCATCTTTAAGTTGATTGCAGAAGTAAATTATATGTCATAACTTGGTTTGTTTCTAGTTCGGGAGGACAGAGAAGCGTTTGACCGGCGAATTGCTTAGACAAGATCACTTTCAACATGCACTCGACCAGTATTACGCAATTCCCAGGCAGGGGTCAAAGGGCACGTAATATAATAGTCATGGTTTACCCGTCGTGGAGTACATAAGCCACTGATTTTTTCCCCTTGAAAATCGTGCGTTAACCAAGATTATCAGTAACAAAATAGGAGATGCAAAAAGGAGAACAAAAAGTTAAATTCGTCAGAATATTGGTGAAGAAAGTAAAATTAACTTACATTAATTAAAAGAGTGTACATAAAAAGTTTTGCGAGGGAACTCTTATCTACAGCAGGTTCTTTTCCAAGGAAAACAATTATTTGTATGCAATCATGATAGCCTATAGGCCCCTAGGCCTAAACTTGAACGAAACTGTTGCGGTGCCGATCAACTAGAGTGAATGTTGCAAATGCAGACGGAATAACTTGAAGACAACTGTTATCAGTCATCAATAGACCTACTTATATCACGTTTCGAGAAATCATCCGTCCTTAACATATATACAACTATAATAAATACAGAATCTGTGAAAAAAACAAGCATTTAGTTGTGTATGGAACTGAAAGTGCAAACTCAAAGAGCCGATGCGATAATCAAAATTGCATTTTAGGAACATTCCATAGTATTTCATGCGTCTTTAATACACTAAGGTGAATTTGATGGTTCACAAAATAATGCTACTTTTTTTGGAGTTTGCATGGGAGCCTATCATCACCACCAAAATTAATCATTGCTTATATGACTCATTCTTTAAACATCGGATAACCATCATTCAAAACATATCTGGTTACCCAATTCATTTTCTGAATTAACGAAAAATGAAAGAAATGAGAGCTATAGTAATGTACATCTATAGGTTATGAGGTTTTCAAGATATCCACTTTTATGAAATACCAAATATCTGAATGCTTGATCCTTCATGGCTTCAGAGATTAGGATGATCGGCTCCTCGGTGCAGACCTAACTGTTAATATATTATGTTGTAAATTCTAGTAACTCAATCTAAACATGTTCTCTTAACTGGTGCTGTGGCCGAGTGGATAAAGGCGGTGGCATTTGAAGCAATGGGGCTTCAGTAGCAATCGGGAGGTTCCGGGTTCGATACTACCCGGCAGGGTCAGTAAGGCAGTGGGTTTTTCTTCCATTACTTTCTAAATTGAAAAGATTCCAAATGTGAGTTAAGTGTTTAACTGGCAGCCATCCAACGTGTGAGTTGTAATCCGCAAGCCCTTGCGGATTTCTCCCACATTTGTGGTCGCTTAAGCGTCGTAAAAATAACTGCAGATTATTATTATTATCATCATCATCATCATCATCATCATCACCATCATCATCATCATCATCATCATCATCATCATCATCATCATCATCATCATCATCATCATCATCATCATCATCATCATCAGTAGTAGTAGCAGTAGTAGTAGTAGTAGTAGTAGTAGTAGTAGTAGTAGTAGTAGTAGTAGTAGTAGTAGTAGTAGTAGTAGTAGTATTAACTTCATATAAACAAGTCAGATCACCCTTGGATGACAGTGAACACCATTTGTCCTGTCATATTTTTATTGTGTTTTAAACATATTATTTGAGGCCATAAAAGCCTCTTTGTCTTCCCAAGAGTTTGGTGTTGCATCTTAGCAATGGCCTGTGATTTAGACTAAGTAGTCCAGTCACCTTAATTGATGACCTTCACTTGTTTAAAGGGTCATTTCTCATAAAAAATTAAAAGTGTCTTAAATATCTAACCTGGAATGATGCCATTGTGTTTTTAAACGTATCAAATGTTGTGACTACATTCATCCTTCTCCTTTAACTCATTTATTGATATAGTTTTGGGGGGTAGGGTGGGGCAGGAGGTAGACTCTACGGTATTGAAAACAAATAACAGTGGAAAATAAGGGCATGTTGTTATGTCTGTTTCAACCTTAGGCTTAATCGGGAACAACAAACAAATAAAATAAACAATATCAAATTGAAATAAAGAGTCATTCCGGCCATTTGGCATTTATTTGACGTCAAATCATCGGCCCATTATGTATGATGTACAATGGAACAGAGCGGCTTTGCTAAACTTGGACGTATACGACTAATGACAACTAAAAAACTTTAAAAAGATACAAGTTTGTCCAATTCATGTCTTTATAACTTCTCCTCCTATAGATAAAGAAGATTCTTAAATCACGTTTATTTGTAAAAGTAAAGCTTATATTGCGCCAGCGATATCCCATATACATGTGCTGTCATGCATCGATAACACGTCAACAGTTTCTGTTTGTTCATGTTTCACTAATGCAATAAGAACAACAATAACTCAATATTTGAAACTTACTTTTTAAATTTTGATTAGCTACTTAAGCTACTGTATAGGCCCAGACTAGCCTATAGCACAAAAATACCAAAGACTGGGCCCTTATAACAGTATGACAAATTTAACTTCTATCATACCCACAACCTTGTACTGTGTTTGTCAAGGTTTCTTAGTTCATGCTTAAAGCAAAGCACACCCAGCTTTTGATGTATTTTTTAATTTGCTACAACCTGTAATTAAGAAAGTAACATGAACAAAACAAAATAAAATCGTTTATTTGAACAAATTCGACGAAATGTTTCAATAGGTCCCTATTTCTGCTCTTTTGTCTCCTACTAGTAGAATTTTAGAGAAGGGGGGCGTGCTTCAGACCAGGGACCAAGGCCAGTGCCCCATATCGTCCAATGGTAAATCTGGTATACTGGCTAAGACACATCAATACATAATCAATACATTATCACTACATGCTGTATAGGCCGATAGATTTGGCCCAAAATCTATAACTTTTGTTTGATAAATTCTATCGCTTCTTTCCTCATACGTACACCTAGGTCAAAGTTAAATGTTGGACCGAGCCAGAAAATCCCGTGGAAAGCTTCTTCGTAATGAACCCATTTCACTTTCACACCTGCTTCTCTGAGTACATTGCTGTACAATATTCCATCGTCCCTCAAACTGTCGAATCCACAGGTCGCAACGAAGGCTTCTGGTAGTCCAGAGAAATCAGTTCGGCTCATGGCACTCATTCTGGGGTCCAAGACCGTATCTTTGATCCGGGCCCACATTTCAGGGTCACCATGGTCCTTGTTGGAAGGACCTGAGAAATACACCGGGTCTCTTAATTCTTCTGGAATGACGCTGACATCTGTGATCGTCTGATATCTTTGGCTCTTTTTAAACTCTGAAGAGGTATGGTTATTTTCAAGATATTTCTTTTCGAATTCCTCGTCGACTTTTCCAAACAGTTGATACGTGAGAAACCTTGCCATCTTTTTCCTAGATAACATACCACCGTCTCCAAAGTTGTATTCATACTTTTGGTAGGATGGCCCCCAAGAATTAATTTTTTGGACCGCGGGATATATCAGAACTTGAAGTTTGTTATCTGGCAACGTCTTGTCGTCATGGAGATGTTGTGACGTCAAAGCCGTCAGTGCTCCACCGGCGCTGTCTCCACCAATCCCAATTCTGGACACATCTACTCCATATTCTTTAGCATGACGGAAGAACCATTTCACTGCCTTCAAGGTGTCTTCAAATGGGACTGGAAACTTAACGTCTGGGCTTCGTCGATATCTAACAGAAATGAGTAAGTTTGTTATAGATTTGTTTTGCATCGGTCACGGTGAATTATTGTGGACATTTAGTTGAATACATAATATAACATCAGGATGAACTTTGCGTTGGATTGAAACATGCCGATATTCTGACAAAATCATTTCATCATCAATTTTAGGAACATTCCAAAAATTTAGCATATTTTAGATTTGAATATCTTGAAAATCGCATTAGAGTTTATAATTTACTTTTTTCTCTGACTATAAAATATCAAAACTAAAATTCTGCCGAAAGTAATCTTTCAACTAAAAAAATTCAAAGGAAACATGTTTGGTCCGAATTATATAATATTTTGTATTTTATATAATATTTTATATTATCTTTGCAAAGACACTTTTTACACAATAGCCATTCAGTACCTTGTTTAAGAGTATAATATCACCATATGTATAGTAAACACCAAAGTCCAAAAAGTGCTTCTCTACTTACAATTTTATAGAGACGTGTGGAAATCAGGGGTGGGGGGGGGGGGAGGGGTATGCCGCGTTGGTCCATCTAAATTATGCAAGTCAGTTTCGCAGAAAATGACCTATCACATTCACGGGAGGAAAGGATATGCCTGTCTGTTGTACTAGCTCATCAAAGCACTTCATGAAAAGTAATGATTATTCATGTTATCCTGAAAGAGCGGATTAATTAATATGACGTCACTTACTCCACCGATACGACGACGGCGTCCAGTTCATCTGCCATCTGTCTCGTCAAACCGTCATACAATTCTACAAGAAACCAGGCAGATATTTTTTTATCACATACATTGCAGTGACATGAAAAGCAATACATGGGCTTACAGCCCCTGGACCTGGGGTCAATTTTGAAGGGCCCGAGAAAATATGGCGTGGGACTGGCCGGAGAAAGTAAGGGATAATGAACAGTGTAATCTCATGTTTATAAAAAACTTGTGGAAATATAAAGAGGCGCCCGGTGACAATTGTCCCCGAGGCCGACCTGGCTCGCTACGCCTCTGTTTACAGGTTGTATACAACATCAGGTTGTGTCCTCGGGGAGGGGGGGGGGGATAAGGAAGCACGAGAGAAATAAAAATGGACACATAATTTGAAACAATAGTTTTGATTTGTGAATATTTTTGAGATTAAAGTGTTCCTTGTATACAAATTTTGCACCTTCAACGTGGCTACGCTCATAACGTACCAACATTCGGGGCAGTAGATGCTTAAAAAGTTTTTTAAAAACATGTCCATCGATATGTAGCCTACACAGCAGACGCGTAATGGACATTTTGAATGGCATACCTGTGTTCATGATGCAGTAACCACCACCATGAATATAGACAAACCCTGGTAAGAGCTCTGTCCTCTTCTGCAGAGGCTCGTATAGTCGAACGTCCACGCCATCAAAAGACGTCACCGATGCTTTGAACTTTGACCCTGGAGTAACTTCCGGTGGTGTATTCATCAATAATCGTGGAATAGTTCGGTACACATGGACGTCGTTTGGATGGTTAGGCCAGATCAGATCGTACGCATCCACCTAGGAATATAATGCAAATAAATCGGCATTAATACACTACAGTAATTTAATTCTCTACCATTGATTTATGATGCATTAATTTGTATTAAAGAAAAACAAGCTTTTGATGATTGACAGTTAATGGTAAATCTGTTTCACACTGATTATGTTGATGTACCTCATAGTTAATGGCACAGTATTCAAAACATATTTATGTATAAGTATGGACAATATCTCAGCAACAAGAGTGACGTTTAATATGTAGGAGTTGGCTTTTATTTAAAAATATATATTTTCCCTCCAGCCTAAATATCGTTTTGATCGGATCCCTACTAGAGCATACAGTGAAATAGGCTAATATGTAAGGGACGGTGCTTATAGGCAAATTTAACAAACACACAGACAGAAAACAAACAGACAAACAAACAAACAATCGGTATATCGTTACGGGACACAGAATACATATATAAATGTGGTATACATGCAGGGCTGAATTAAGAACTGGACTAGATGGATCAGTGCCTATGGGGCCCAATAGGATTTATGGGCTCAACATGACGAGCACAATACTTCAAAGGTAAGGATGGGGAAGGGGAAGGGGGTGATATAAGTTCAAAATTTCCTAGACTCATATCAGGTAGGTATATGAACCTTCATGGACGGGCTGTATGCATAAAAGAAATTTAACGAATGAGGGTCGTGGCTATGGGATCGTTAACTGCGGTTCAGTAGGGGGGGGGGGGCAACAACTTTTAGAAGAGACGGTCGCATCATCTCATACTTAATCTGATTTTCAAAATTCATATCGGTACTCATGTGGGCCGGATTGATTCCAAAACATTGTTAAGGAATCCATGGCCCTAAGTTACATGTTCTTTGATATGCATGACTATATAGTATCATATACGAGAGGGAATAGCGCTTGGTATATGGAATGTCGAGGAAGCAACGAAATTACTAAACAAAAACCAACTCACGATAAGATCGAGAAGTCTTGTTCCAGCCACTAACCGGCGATATTTGAACGGTTCGGTTATTCCGTCTGGTACGGGAGTATATAACAGATAACTGACCAGTATCACCAAGAAAATGACTGCGTATTGCCAGATTTTCATGATGTCTAATAAACTAAATATATATCAGAGAAATAATTCTGTTGTTGATTTCTGCAATGAAATGGAGTCTAAATCCAATAACGAAACCGCATGCGCCGTCCGAAACAGCCGTAAGCAAATACTTTCAACATTCGTTATAAATAGATTATAGAAAGCATGAAGTTCGGCCCATATCTTCAACCATATACTATACACTATTGAAAGACTCGATGCTTTACTGTAGTATAAATATATATATAGGCCTATACATATGCCATGCGGTTGATTTTAATCTCATATGTCTAATCAGTCAGTTTGTTTTTTTCTATCACTGCAGTGTACGATGCCATATCTTCCATGATTTCATAAAAGTTCAAAGGCCAATATACTTGAGATTTTCTTGCGTTCATGCATGATAGAGCATGGTAGGCTGTATACAATTCCTTCTCTTCCACGTAAATACATGTAAGTTGGCCTGACGTTTCGATCCTAGCAGGATCTTCTTCAAAGTCTAAATGACAGTAACTGTTACAGAAGGGACAAAAACACGCACAGAATACAGACAGGTTAATGAGAATGGTGAACACAAAGAGATAGATGTAAGGGGATAGATGGGGGATAGAAGGGGATAGAAGGGGATAGATGTATAGACAAGGGATACTGTTACTTGTCATTTAGCCTTTGAAGAAGATTCTGCTAGTATCGAAACGTTAGGCCAACTTACTTTTACACATTCTCCTACACAGGCTCTCTAGTGGATAAGCAATTTGCTAACAGTTTTATTTTATTTTGACGTAAATACATGAACACATTAATTAGTACAGTTATAATAATCCGTAGTATAGGGTGTGAAATGGAAATATTTATATGAATCATCGTTTCTATACACTCGCAGCTTTCCAATGATCCCAATTTGTGTCAAACGAAGCTTGCATCCTCGAGGAATAAACGATCAAAAATTCGATGGTTAATAACATCTTTCTAAAAATTGTTGTGTATTCGGTAATGCGGCGTGACGTCAGTCGAGGAACCTAGTTCACTTCCGGGACGCTATGTTTACATTTTTAAACGACTGTGAACACACAACTACACTGTTGCAGTGCTCTGTAGTAATGGAGATTTGGTGTTTGTTTTGTTTTTACGTAAATTTATCTCGTAACTGTTAAATATGCCGAGGTCAAAGTTCATTTGGTGTCACCAGGGTGAAACTGTGAAAACCTTGTCAACACGATATCTCAATATGGGAAGCTTGGGCCGACTCCTCTAATTTAGTGTGTAGAAGTACCACATTGAGTTAAAGAAGCCTATTGTTTTTGTGGAGGTCTAAGGTCATTTGGGGTCATTAGAGGTCAAATCGTGAAACCCTTGTAAACATATACACCCTCACTATACATTACGTCAGATTCATGAAGAAAACTGCTCAAAATACATCATCGAAACCACAATGCATTTTTGCATTCTGGTTGTTATTGGTTACCTGGTATGTTGCACAAAACGTAAAGCCAGTTGGATTTAGAACAATCAATACTAGATCTGCAATTTTTCATTCGTGGTAAAACTGGCGTTGTGTTATGATTTTAACGTAACAGTTGGATGATACAATTACACGGGCTAGCCTGTAATACAACGTCTATTAGTTAGGTCTAGACCCCATGTTACCACTACTAGTACTATAGGGTTGCGCTTGCACTTTACAAAATGTCACAATTTCCTCGCACTGTAAGTAACAAAATTCTAGAAGCTTTGCTACGACGTTAAGAAGCTGGATCATTAACATTCAAGTAAATTTAAATCATATGATGGTCAGTTTCGGTTCAGGATAGTCCAACCGTTCTGCTCGGGGACTTTTATCGGCAGCGACGCGTCTCGGCCATCGGGATCGTTTTACAATTCTTCTGCAAGGGGCTCAAATTGACAGGGAAAAACACCGGTATCTACATTACACTCGAAAACTATTTCCTCCTCTTCTTCCTCAAATGTTCTGAGAGGTGAAGGCCCATCGGAAGATTCGGGAGAAGACTTTTTCAGTTGATGAGGAGTGTGTGGAGTAGTAACATGTACGTAGTAAACTGTATGACGCCGTAATAGTAAAAGTCGGGGAGTCGGCTTTGGCTGAAATGTTCCCTTTATTGACGGCATATGAGTGTCTGCTCGGGAGGTCTCTAGGGAATACTTCGACAGCGAATTTCTGGCTTTTGCAGCTGCAGTTTACGGGAAGTAGTGAATGGGTGGTGTTATAGTAATGTAGATAAACCATTCTCAGATATGAAAAGTATAATCATTTCTCTGCTGAAATAGTGTCATTTGATCTATTTTGTCTAACATATTTCATAAAACTAGGTCGTATATACCCCTTCAGAAACAAGACAGGTAGCCCGCCTCTGCCAGTACGTTTTATCTTAATGACAATACCGTTAATTATCGTTTGTTATACACAACCTTTGTCCTCTGAGATTGCATGTCTTTCAGCTGATGTGTTGTTAGTGGATGGTGCTCCCGATACGTTGATCTGTTACTATATACCACGACAGGGTTGAGAACTTGATACAAGATGAAGAAAGCACTTTTCTTTCTGGTTGCCCTATGCGCCTATCTTCTATATACACCAGTACCGGAAGGAATTACGGAACCGCTGAGGTATCGAACGCTCGTGGCCGGTACAAAGTTGATAGATTTGGTCGTAAGTTTATAACATGTAGTTGATCTGTGTAATCACTGATTGATTAATGCATTTGTGTTTCTACGTGGGTTCATATGCTGTATACTGTTATTTTTATCTGAATAGTGTTTATATGCCGATACATGAGGAAATATATTAGTAATGGAGGGGACGGGGTGGGGGTGGGGGTTTTGGGTAGATGTGGGGATGGACGTTGGGGTACGATGGTTGATACATATATTATGTAAATATGCTAACCTACGTCATGATTTTGTTATACCGATAGCTCGAGCTCATGTTATGTCTTGCTTTCATATTTTGGATGGTCCAATCAGATGAAGACCTGCTCACGTTTGAGACTGTAATAGCCTACATCGTTATATTGCGTCATCAAGGAATTATAGCGGAGAAATAGATTACGAATTTATACTTTATCGAATCGATACCATGCATCTTCAATCGATACCATGATACACTTATTAAATGTCTCTTCGCATAGGCGAGATGCAAAGATCTCATTTGGCCGAACGCACCGAACGACATGACAACGTTAAGACACGCTATGGATATGACAGTGATTGGACTATCAGACACAAAAACTGGCTCAAATTTTAAAGCAAGGGTGACCTACTTTGATGGCGTCAAAGTTCGTCTATACGAACCAATAGAGAAATCTTCATCTTTGCTCCCTGGATTTATCTATTATCATGGAGGTGGATTCTGCATTGGAAGCACAGGTATATTAAGACTTTTATTTCTGAATATTATTGATACACTGCACGCTATGGTAGAGTATACGTGGATAAAAGGCGCTGCACGCATTTAGAAGCAATTGCAACCTGTATAGCTTTTTAGAGATCGTCCGAATCCTGGTCGGCCAAACTAAATGGGATTTTCCGAAGTGAAATGGCTTCCATCTTAGGAAGTTGAAAATATTAAAGGGTACACAAACCCAACAATCAATTTGGCTTATGTGACAGTGATCTGGTGAAGAAACCTCCCCAGACGGCAGCTAAGAAAAACCTTGTTCCGTTTGGGAGGTATAGTCTATGACATAGGTCTCGCACCACAATTAGAGTAGTGCACGTCCGCCTGAGAGGTAAACCATTGTCGGAAAGTAGCCCTAAAGCGCCCTAGTTTGTTTTTTGTTTTTTTTTGTGGCATTTTCTGAGTCATCACTGATGGTCAAAAAATCTGGAGGATTGAACACAACATATTAGGTATTTTTTAGAAAATCTTGGATGAAACAAGAAGATTCCGCAGCGACAGCTGGCTGACGAGAAAGGAAGCACTGTGATAAACTTTGAGCTCTTCTAGATCAAACTCTAAACGGTCATAGTGGCACTAAAGTTGAATGTTTTATGATAGCCCAAGCCCTTATATATAGCTACCATTATGGTGGGTAGAACATGTCAGTTGAAAAGTTCTACCTATGCTCTATCGGCCTTGGAAAGTGACGAGTTTAGTGTGTAAGTCAATGGGAGCAATTGATTGTGGTGCGGTACCTATTAAGGTTGTGCCTGGGAGCTGACATTTTGTAAATCTGTGATGTCATAGCGCCACTAGGATCTGAAAACCTTTGGCTCTCGCTTTGTTTTCCTTTTCATATACTTTCAAGTTAAAATGTTGACATTGTTGACACTGAAACCAATATCATCGTTATGTCATTTTAAGAGGTATAATAGTTTAAATTCAGCATTTATAAAACCCATCACCAAAGATAAAACTTGAAATAAAATTAAAAAAAAGTAAGTGAATACATGTGGCTCGATGATGTCATATTAAGACTTGATCAAGTCTTCAGCCTTGTGTGTAAAAAAACACATTGAACGATTTCTCCCAACTGAAATGAAGTTTTCCTTATCATGTTTGGTGAAGTTGCTCATGACAGTTATCTACATCACCTAGACTTATAATGATGGCTGGGTTTGTGTCTCCTGTCTGTGTAGGTGGGGAGGGAGGAGGGTGGGGGCTGTTCATAACATTAATACGCTTTCTACATCGCTATTGTAATCGATTTATCCATTTTTTAAGACACAGAATATCAACAACAAAATATCAATTTGTCTTCCTCTTTGTTTTTCTTTGGTTCAAGAATTTTACGATGGCGTGACGAGGCAAATTGCTGATGATCTCAACGCCGTTGTCATATCTGTCGAGTGAGTCATGGATATAATATCTTATCGAAATCTGCTAAAACAAAAAAAATTGCTAAAACATAAGAAAAAGACATAAAAAATACGGATTCCACCCCAAAATATTTTAACACATTTTATAAAGTATTGAAGGGACTGGAAAAAAGTCTTCTTCTTCTTCTTTCCTCTTAGAGTAGGAAGGGGTGGTCCCAATTTGAAGGGATGGGGGAGGAGGAGAGGTTTTCCTCATTTATATTATTATCTTATTCCTAGTTAATTGTTGGGTCGTACATTGTGTATAATCAACCTGAATTACCCACCGAAGAGACTTATCATTATATATACTGGACCAACGGCTGCACGTTTTCAATTGAAAAAAATGAGTCAAAATTTGACTAACGCGTTTCAGAATGTAATGTTGGGCCGTGCATGCAGCATTAGCTTGAAGATTCGTGCGGTTGATTATCGTGATTCTTAAAAATGTACACAGTGCACAATGCACACTGACCTATATCCCATCCCCTCCACCCTGGCACCTCTACCATTTCCCTCCCCTCCCCTCCCCTCCCCCAAACGAATTCCTTCTGGATTGACAAAACTTAATTGGTTCTACGTTCGTCTGCAAACTGATTTTTCATTCACAAGTTGTTTCGATAAATTGTTCCAACAGCTATCGACTTAGCCCAGAACATCCTTTCCCTGCTCCATTTGAAGACTGTCTGAAGGCATCTGAATGGTTCATCTCACACGCAGAGGAGTTTGGTGTCGATGCCTCCCGTATTGGCATCGGCGGAGACAGCGCTGGAGGTTATCTTACTTCCTTGGTGACACAATTCCTGGTAATGAAAAATGTCCAGACAAAAGTCCAACTGCTTATTTATCCAGCAACACCCCTTCTTGATACGGCGACTCCAGGTTTTCAGAAATACCAGCATGAATTCGGGAACGGTGGTACGCTTCCTCTCCCACTTATTGCCAGGTTCCATCTGTATCATACTTTAGGTTCAAAGAATCCAGAGTTTGAAGAGCTCTTCATTAAGAATAACCATCTCTCACCATCGATGAAAGAGACAGACTTCGTGAAGAAATATGTTAACCATTCCTTAATACCCGAGAGCATGAGATCACCATCCTTCTATAAAGGTCCTACCGACCCTAAAACAGGATCTGAGGCAATGTGGAAAGAAATTGAAAAAGTTTGTCTTGATTCTCGATTTAACGCATTCCAAAATTTGCCAATGAAAGGACTACCACCAGCGTACATAATCACTTGTGGATTTGATTCTATTCGAGATGAAGGAATACTGTACGGAGAGGCATTGAAGGCGTCAGGAGTAGACGTGACCTGGAAGCATTACGAAAGCGCTTTTCATGGTATCTTCTGGATGGAACCGATCGTTAGCTTCGAACTTGGTGCTAAAATGAGGAGAGAAGCATTAGACTTTGTCAAGACTATATTGTAATGATGATCAGTAAGAAAAATACAATATTGGAAGAATCCTGTAATACAAAATTTTAATGAAACAATCATAAATTGCTCTTTAGTTGGTAACAAATTAAGAAGTGAATATATGTTCGGGATTCTTTTTTCCTTTTCTCTCTCTCGATTGTTTGACCTGATAGGAGGGGTAACAATGGGGAACGCACGTGGACGTAAAATATCAACAGAG
>JAIPMN010019458.1:0-20134 GCA_020650975.1 Apostichopus californicus
ATCACAAGGAATTACAAGTTGTATTATGACGAATCGTGGCTGGATTACAATGAGACAAAGGCATATTATCAGACGTTATTATCTGTGCCAAGAAATCGGAGTTCATACTTCTTGTGTTAAAGCTTTTACATACCCCCTTCATTTAACCTAGTAGAGGTATATCACCTAGATGTGATTACAAGATTGCCTTCGGAATGTGGTGACAGAGGATCAGAGTGAAGTATTATATAAGCCTACTAAAAGAGATCACATTCAAGTTTACTGTGTAAGACAAAATGTTTGACACTGGACTAAAATTTTTACTGGTAGTAAGAAATAACCGAATGGTTGTACTCGCATATATGCCGTGAGTTACACTGAATGGTATCGATGGGTGTATAGTACATGATGATTTGGGCAAAATGATACAAAGATATGTCTTTAGTATCTCTAATTATAATATTACAACAAGGAAGTAGGAGGTCTCAACGACAGTCATTGTGACAAATCGGAGGAGAGCCATAACATCATACTTATAAATGATAAGCGTTTATTCAAACACATTTCTAGCAATATTTAAGAAAATTTGTCAATAATATCTCATTGTCGGAATATTATTTAATTTCTCTCGTGTAGTTCACCATTTTCTCCCATTCCGTCTAAGTGTTTTTTTACGGTCATAACCATTATTGTTGCTGAAATCGTTCTCGATTAATATAAAAAAATACCATTCCAAAGATCACTTTGAATTACTGGTAGCAATTTGGAAATAAAATATTCGGCGTCCCATACTGCTTGCGAATTCCTGTCACCGGACATATCGATTTTCACCGATTATAGTATATAAAAATAAATATTCATGTATATTTGTCAATTACCAATCACATATATGTGAATAAAGATGTTTTGATTTCAAGTGTCGCATACGCCACATTTGTATGTATAATACAGTTTTACAGTGATGAGTGGAATTGGGATACGTTAGGAATATGGGATATTGGAAATCGGTTCTATTAAAGTTCTAAACAAAATATAATTGGAAGAGCCCCCTCAATTCCATTCCGGTTGGTATATGGATCGGGGGACAACCTTTACAACATGTTCTCTATGAAATACTTATTTATGGAGTTGATACGCGTTTATTCAAACATTTTTTTCCACCTATATGTTAGCAATATCCTTTATTTTTTATTTAATCATATCTAAAATTAGATTACATTGTCGGAACGTTGTATATGTTGTTATAATTTTCCAGATAACAACCTTACTTTGTTCGTGTTCGTGTTCGTGGGAGTGGGAGTGGTAGTTTTAATCGCTAATACGGATTCATCGTGGTAAGTTTAGTAAATAGCTGTTTCGTTAAGCTGCAGACAGGTCTCATATTCTGTCAGCAGTGTTTGTTTTACCCAATGCAGGTTAATCAGTAAGTACTTAATAAAGCGATTCAATACTCCGTCCATAGAATTTTAATTAAAGCAATTAAAAGTCACATAGTCCTATTTAAATAGAATATATGATAGGATGTTGGTGTAACTAATCACATTGATACAATTCACAGCTTCATAGCTTATTCAGTTGATAGGACTATTAAAAAAATTGTTCATATACTTAATTGTTAGACTTAATAGCACAAAACCTCTGACGTTATACATGAAAAAAACGCAAAAATAATCAATTTGGTACATTTGTCTATGTGTGACATACATAATAATTCCTCAATGTTGTGTATTATTGAAATACAATTAATAATTAAACTAAGAATGAGTGCACAGTGGATCAAATTGTGTTTTATTTAACCTACACTTCATTAAATATTATGTTAATATTATAGTCAACAATAAAATGAAGAAATTTTGACAATTTTGACAATTTTCGACATAAAGTCTCATTTACCTATATACAAGTTTTCCAGCCTAAACGTGATATTATTTCAAGGAAGAAAACGCACATTTAACATGAAATAATTATTATCACTTATAATGATACAATGGTACAATGGTACATTAAAATTGTACATCAAACTTGAATTTGGTATGTTGTAGCCTTCTAACAAACATTATTATCAGTCCAGGGTGTATAACTATTCTGCGTTTAAGTTTAAACTAACCCTTTTACATAGTTGAGGTCCATCAGTTAAAGTGACTAGACTATATTGTATAGGACAACGACATCGGGTCAATTCCCAAGATGCAACATAAAACTCAATCGGGCAAAAACATAAGATTTTATGTTAACAATGTGTTAACAATTTGACGGTTGGTGTTGAAAGTCATGAGGTCTTCTGTGGCATATATGAAGTAAAAAAACACTTGGTTGAGTTATTAGATTAGGAAGGACATGACTAACTTTTCTTCTGTCCCACCTCCTTCTCCCTTGTTCCACACCACCCCCCCCCATCACTCCTCATCTCACAGCTCTCTTCCACCCCTTTTTTTCTCCACACCTTTCTGTCTTGTCCTTCTACAGTTTATTCCCTACCCCGTTCCTTTAATCCTCCCTTTGTCCCTCCACGGTTTATCTCCTACCTATCCTCTTCCCATGTTGCCTTCTTCTCTCCATCCCTTGTCTACTAATCCCTTACATGTATCTCATTGTGTTCACCGTGCCCATTAACCTGTCTGTATTCTGTGCGTGTTTTTTGTCCCTCCTGTTACTGCAACTTGTCATTTAGCCTCTGAAGAAGATCCTGTTAGGATCGAAACGTCAGGCCAACTTACTTTTACACATTCTATTACACAGGCTCTTTGGTGGATAAGCAGTGTGCTAACAGTTTTATTTTATTTTTATTTTGAGTTACTGGATTGTTAAAACAATGCATTAACGTCAAATGTAGCTTAAGATATCAATATTATCAATATCGTAAAAAACCCAATAGCTATTGAAACATATACAACACTCATTTTTGTTTTGTTTCTTTACTATAAAATATCACAACGATAGAGCTACCTTAGGTCATCTTTCAAGACACATGCAATGTTCTTGTGTTATATATACTCTTCTATTTTTTCTGTTGTACCTTACAATTACATAATGTACCTGAATGTGTTGTAATGATGTAACTGTTGTTACATGGTGGCCGAGTTATATTTAACCTAGGCTGTTAACATATAAATTTAAACCACACCGCACCAACGTTTTGTTCTCTCCACCATTTAAGGTAATTATTGAAGAAAGTCAACACCTTCGACGGGTTAAGAGTAAATATAAATAATGGTATTGACTAGATGTTTCCATTCATCAATTATATTTATTGGGAAAAATCATGACATGAAATTTAAAAAAAATAGGTCTTAATAATCCACTTTACAGTTTGGCTACATGAGTACGTTTAATTGGAAGAGCCCCCTCTAGTTGCTTCAAATATACGTTTATCAATATTTCATATAAATTCGCCGATATTAACGCAATCATTTATTCAATAATACTTCGTTGTCGGAATGTTATTAACTTTCTCTCGTATTCTTCATCTTTTTCTCCCACTTCTTCTATGTATTTATTTCGGTTACATAGTAGCCTATGCAGTTCCTAACCATTATTGTTATTGAAAACTAGGATATTAAAATGAATATTCATGTAAAATTGTCTATTGTCAATCAAATATAAGTTAAAAACGATCTTATCATTTTCAAGTGTCGTTTACGCCAGCTATGTACATATATTGATAATGTTGTACAGTTATGAGTGGAATTTAATATTAAATATCAAAATAAAAAAAAACATCCCTTCTCTATTAATACATTCTTGCGCTTTTTAATTGGATAGGCTTTTGATGTAAAGATCTCTTAGATGTTTCTTTTATCATGACAGTTTCGACTTTCTGGACGCAAGGTAACGGTACATTGCCTTTTTTACCAAATTGGCGGAGCATTCACATAAACTGGTAATTAATTTGGTGTCTACGTGTAGTAGGAAAACCTTTCGCCTATTGGGGGAATCTTTTGATAAAAACAATCCATTTCACGGGCATTGTTCTAAAGCGACGTGTTGCTGGTGCTACGGTGGCGCTTAGTTTACAAAGGAAAGTTTTAGAACTTTTCGTCTAAGTTTTATCATACTTTGTTTTGCTTCGATCACTTGGGTACGTAAGCATACTGGGTCTCATGTGGAAAGTGGTTGTACGAAGACGAAAATCCGTGGGCGTATAATGCTTTAGATCGATGAATAGGTATATCCATATGGTTCCTTGATAGCATCTGCAAACGCTTCCTGCATACGTTTGACTTGCTCTGGATGCATCTGGTTTGCCAAATTTGAGACTTGGGTTTTGTCTCTAGGGCTTTTAAATAACACGATGTAATGTGTTATATTACTCGTTTCCTTTGCCAGTTAAATAAAAATTGTGATAAAGCTCATGGAAATATTTCATATGATCATCTTTCTATTAACATCATATTTCTATGATGATTTCTTTTTAGAAAACCAATCATTTATGCGTTGATCGTTACCATGTGACGTCATGATATGGTATAAAATAATCAAATTTTTGTAAGATAGGTCAAGATTTGCCTCAAATTTCGACCGGAGACCCTCAACAAAAGGATTTTAGAGAAGACCACAGCCAGCTCCATATCAGATGGCTGGTATTCCCTATAGCAATGCGCGACCCTCTCAGGCGTATATTGGTAACTTCGGATATATTGAGAGAAATGAATCCGTTTTCAAATATCACCTTAATTATAAAGAAAAAATGTATCGACTATGAAAAGGACAATATACGCAATTGTCTCATGAGAGCTACCGTCATCTTAGCTTACGAATAATTGAATCCTGATTACCACGCACACTCCTTATTAAAATGATTCTGGCAATATGAAATGCCAGAAATAAGACGTCCAAAGGAGTAAAAAAAAATTTTGCTCAACTCTAACGAGAATTGCCACCCAATTACTTCCCGGTTCTCCTTTTATTTAATTGTTTTGTATTAATGACGGTTCTAGAAAAGAGGGTTAATTGTCTATGAATACGTTACAAGTTTAACCACTACTATCACAACGTTATATTCAGCGTATACAAACACGCTCACACTTCTGCTCAGGGCGTACTCAAATTGCATTTCAAGACGCACATTACCCTTTTACGGAAATTAAAGTGGCCTCCGCTAGCTAGGTCAGGTGTCATTTCAAAGGCATACAACGGGTAACCTTTGGCGTAGTCACTACGACTGATCTGATTGCCTTTGTCACTGATTATACTATTTAATTCCGAAAGCAGGCCATGACGTAGCGATCAACCGTATATTTAGAGCGTAACGGTTTCCATGGTAGCTGTTCACCGTATACGTATAACGTTAAAAGAAGAATGTTGAGCCCATGAATCTTTAAACATGTATATACATCACCAGCAATATTTGATTGATAACAATTCTGTCCATACGAACCAGCAATTATCTGACGGTAAGGATAATACGTCAGTTTTATGTATCTCTTTCTTCATTTATAATAGTTGTTCTAGGTTATTGGATATTGCTTGAAAATATTAAGGGAAAAGCAACCATAGATTATTTAAAATAGTATTTTCTTTTCGTTGAAGTAATTGGCATCCATAAATGAACACAAAGCTATGGTATTTCAGAGAGATCCGAGTCATATTTTCACTGGTATAGGTGATGGAAAGAGCGGGTGGGTTGCTGTCGGTGACAAATATAGACAGTAGAGCCTTTGTTATAATCTTTCTACACTTTAAACTTGTTTATTAGATGTTTTCTAACAATTGTTCTTTATATTTATAAAGACCGCACTTGTTTCCTTTTGATTTTTGAATGTTTTTGTTTCTTTTATCTCAATTTTTACTGCAATCCTTCCTATTTAGAAATTACTTGAAATGTATTCAGGAAAATGAAAGAAGAGGGAAACTCCACGGTTTTCAAGCGATAACAAAACTTCATTTAATAAAATGTTTTGCCAGTTTTACAATATCCATTTGTTATGTTATTTCGAAATCAAGGTAATTTAGATATTTCCATGTGTTCTTATATTAGTCATCTCATATGGCTGGTAGTTTTGCCCTCTTTACGAACTATCCGCAAGGTCGCAAATGGTGCGACACTCTCTTTCCAGTACTGTGAAAGAAAAACTAAGGATCCAATGTTTACAAAAGGGCCGACAAAGGACCACTTTCCATAAATCAAATTGTACCTTTTGTCACTTTGAAAATAACGTGTTTGACATTGTTGTAATCTTAAAGATGAACCCCGCAAGTTCTTTGAATAATCAACAAGACTCCATTATCTGTTGTTGAATACCAGGGATGTGGAGACGGAATACATAGGCCACTGTCATCCCGTGCCCCCTCCCCCCCCCCAGCTCCCCACCTATGCCCTCCAATTTCTGTGAAATTCTTGAAGATGACACTTTCCTTTGAATTTGTAAGTCTCAAGGGGATTCATGTCGGAATATCACTCATATGTGTTATATTTCAAACACAGTAGTACGCTTTATATATGTGCTGGGGTTCGTGGGGATGATCAGGTGGTTATCGTACTTAACTAGGAATTCGGAGAACGATCATTTCTTTAGTCGGGACAATCAAGCAGATGACCAAATGAACAAGCACTACATCAAATTCTTACATGGAGATGAGTGAGAAAGAATGAAAGTTATGCAGATTAATGGTAAGTTAGTGAGTCTGGTTGAATACGTACCTTTGGCAAATATCTAATTAAAGGAGTCTCCCAGAACCCTGGTTATATATGATCAACTTCGTGTGCATATAAACGCTTCTTTCATTATCGAAAGCAAATGTATCATCTAATTGTGTCAATGTAAGGATATTGATTCATGAATAAGAGGGCACATATTCTGGTGATTTCGGTTGGTTATGTTCTTTCTGCATAAACTATTGCGCTTTACTCTGGCAGTAGAACTGTTCTCTCAAACATATTACATAGACAACCCAGAAAGTAAATCGAAACGTATAAGATATCGTTCATAGTTAGGCGATTTCATAACATTGCCACTTGTTTTTATTCAATACAATCGCAACTTTTGGAAAGGAATATTACTGGTCAGTATGCTGATGTATTTTTTTAATATATTTTATTTGCATCACTTCTTAGTATTCTCAGTGACATCACTACTAATAACATTTAAGAAAAATCGAATTCAATACCATTTTTGAAAACTCTGGACAAATTATCAAATGCCATCGAGTTTCATGTGATTGTTGTACCCCTCTTAAATTGTTTTACCGTCGTTTGATAGTTCGCCCCATAACATAGTATTGAATTGGAAGGCTAACTAGTGTCTCTTTCCTTCACTTCCATCTTTTAAATACGCAAACTTCCACTAGCTTCGATATGTACTTCCTTGTTTAATATATGTTATTATATCGCCGACCGTTTCCTGTTCATGTTACCTTGAAGACTTCAAATCCACTACTTTGATCATTGACTTGGCCGTATTTTCATTGTTGTTGCTGTTATACCGCAATCAGAACCGTGAAGATTCGTCCAGAAGATACCGCGCTTATCGTTGTACGAGTAGTCACCATTCAGATTGGAGTAGCCACAGGAATAGAAAGTTGTCGCATAGGCCGGGTTTTTGTTTCGGCAGTAATTATAAGGGTAATTACCACTACAGCCATCGCAATTATAACATTTATAATGGTAATAATTAGAATAATAATAATCATTACAATCATCATAATAATAATAATAACAACAATAACAGTCAGAGTACTCGTATCCACCAGTAGCTACGCGGTTGCTGAATGAGTAGCAGTTGCTGGTAGAGCCTGTATTACTATCGTCTGCATACCACCAGCCACCTCGGTGTTTTTCTGCGCAGTCGAAGGTACTCGATCCATCGTTGTCTTGATCGTGCGTACTAAACCGATGCCCTGAATTTGCTCCCATTGCATTGTTACCTGGAAGGAAATTAGTAAATACTGAATGAAGGTATTTTCTTGTAAAATACGAAGTTTTTTCCTTTTATATATACTGGACATTATTAAGTCACTTTAGGTTCGTTTGCTATAGTTGTCGGTTATAATTGCGTTTGTTATTTTGTTCGTTTAAGTTGGGCTTACGTTATATTTTTGCGGTTTCATATACGAGTTCTAAATTATCGTAAGGGAGTTTACAATATTGAACAAAGGAGTCAAGTTTGCGAATCTTTACTGGAGCGATTCCAATTCTATAAATTCGTCTGGGACCCCATTGAGAACATCGTTAATTACGACAATATTTGTCTGAATGTCAGTATTGTATTTATATTATTATTTCGTTTCCTTTGACAAATATTAATTAATAATATAGTAGTGATTCGCAGATTAGCAGAAATGTAATCGGTGCATTTTTTGATTCACTTTCGGCATATTGTAAAATATGTAGTTTTGACTGTTCAATGTATGATAGGTGCTCAAATAAGAGGGAGGGTAATAAAGTGTTTGGTTGTATCATTCATGGCATCATATTCTCTCGTGATAACGTCTTAACTTTCATACTGACAGATTTCTTCCATTTGATATCGACGAGCTAATAGTTTACCATATGATTATACATTTCTAACGATAAGAAATACGGCAAGTAATGCTCTTTAAGAATGTAACACATACAATTCGTCTCGACTGATCTCTCTAAAAAATGTCCGAATTATTTGGATACTTTTTTTGTTATTATTGTAATATCATTGGCCTCTCAATCAATGTGATGAACAAATATTGTATGGTCAAATGAAACTTAATTTTCTTTGTTTGGACATGATAAAGTCGTTCTTAAAAAAATTAATTGAATTTACACTTTAATAACATATTTCAATCACAAAGTAAGCTGAAATGATGCAGCAGTTCTTAGGTTTCTAGACTGGTTATTATTCCTTTACGTTTTAAGCTCGACAAGCTCTGGTTGAATTGCGAGCAAGCAGACGCTACTAAATATATAAGAGTGGTTGATATGATATATTATGGTGTTACAACCATATATAATTTTACCAACACGTGCTAAAGTGCAAAGCAATTGTATAATGAGCAATGCGCAAGGGACTCTAAGCTCGACGTCTAATACAATTCTACATTAGTATATACACTAGATTTATAGCATGTCCTGAGTATATGTACGAGTGCAAATCCAAGAGTGTGTTTACGACTAATGCAGTTATGCTAGAATGATGTTACGTAATAACTACAAGTCTGCGTATGATTGACATTTAGCACAATACATACCATCATTTCCATTGTAGCCACCCAATGAGAGTTGGTATTTGTCTCCCTCGTTACTGATACTGAAAGATGAATATCGGCTGTGGTATGTTGATCCTTCCCTGTTAGTCTTTTCTATTAGAAGGTGGTAGTTTATGTTTGTTTGTTGTGTCAAATTGTATATTTTGTCGTTGCCAATCCAGTGGTCTCCTGTGGGAATTCCAAAACCGTGTTTGTACTCATTCCAGTTTCGATAAAAGTTGACGGAGCTACTTGTACGTCGTTGCAAAATCTAGAATGAGAATCAAAAAGTTTATCGATCGGATGTAAGTAATATATGAAATATCTAATTTGTACTACAATTATTTAGAGAAAGTAACTGGTGAAGGTCAATGTTCGATTGGATTAAAGTTATAGGATGATGGATCAATTCAATCAAATAATTGAATATTTAATTAAAATGAAAGTGAAAGAGGTCCTGTTATATGAGAAAATAAAAAGTTAACATGGTAAAGTTCTGTTTTTTCAATAGTTAAAACTTACTGTCCAACCACCACTAGACATTTCACAATAAACTTCAAAACCAGAGCTTTCAGCGGGATAAATGGTATATGCTCCGCTATTTGTTCTGTTTGCTGCGTACAGAACAGAACAATCTATCGGTCCACTGCGGGTACATGTAAGACCATCGCCTTCAAACCATTCGTTACAGTAACATCTACGGATATCATTCCGCTCCTCGCAGGTTGCGTCTTCGCTACAACTGTAACTCTCACTTGCAAGTACGTTACTGTTGCAAGTTATCCGTAAGGAACAGTCAGAATTAATGTATGATTCACCTTCCTGGAAAAGATAAACGTTAAACGACATATTCCAGTGAAAATAAAAAAACAATCGTTAATTAGGTAACGCTCTTTGAGTAAAACTGAATTTCTACTATTAAATGGTCATGAGCGTTTTAAATATATTAGGTAAAAGTTAATCATTCTGGGTGTAATTGCTTTGGATGCCTTGTATTTTGCTAGGTCTCAATTAGAAGACTTTTGCAAGAACATGTAAAACCGAAATGGAAGTGAAAGTCAATATCATCAATAATTATGAAAATTAATATCAGATAACATAAAAAGTAAGGTCAATCAATTGAAATCCAAGATGTCATGTTATAGTATACTTTTCATGGTACATATTAAGATTTGTGAACGGCATCAAATTAACTTACTGCTAATACGACGCCTTCCGCTTGAACGTAACAGCCACATTGCTCTTGAGGTATGCACCTATCGCCAAGAATCATGTAGTTTTCTGGACAAAGACATCTCCCTGGACCCGCTGGATCCGGTATGACACAGTCATTTGGATTCTCACAAGTTCTTTCGCATGTATTGTCATAATTATCCTTGTTGGATGAGCACCAGGTGAAGTTTAAATCTGGGAAATTGAAACCACAACAAGTTAATCCTAGCTTGAAGTGTTAGCTCTCTGTTACGACATTACGTTATTAGCGAATCGTGTTACCATCGAAATGCTCTGGCCGCTCCAAACCTTTCTTGATTTTTTAACATAGGATTAAATGTAAGCCGGATTTTTTATTGTTAAGGCTCATTCAACTTATACTTATTTATGTCACATACAAAAAATAACATTACATTTTCAAGTATTCGACTATTGGAATCAATCAATATAGTTGTGTATGATAATCATTTCCTCCATTGAAACTTTTCTTAAAGCATTCTTTAATTTCCGTTTTGAGTACAAAGATATAGAGAAAATATTTTTATGAAAAGTCTAACCTGTTATTCCATCGACAACACCAAGAGTTGTTATAGAATAATTCCCCCATTCATCGGCAATGCGAAAGTTGTCGTATGTCAAGGAATATGACTGGCCTGCAGAATTCTCTAGCTCGATGCGCAGCTGGTACCTCTTTTGGTTGAGAAAGTGAGCTAACTTTTCATTACCTATCAGAAATTCACTGCCTACGAAACCAATTCCGTTTTTGTATTCGTCCCAGGTTCGATTAAAACCGATGGATCCATCAACACGTCGTTGTATGACCTGAAGAATTCAAAAGATAGGTAGACAACTAACGGATAAATTACATTATCTTATGAACTAAACCTTATAGCCAAAATTTGCGGCTCACATCAAGAAATACGAATAGGATAGAACACATTTGTGATATTGCGTTGTATGTTATCTTTATACATATTAAGAACACTATCATAGGTGTGCACAGAAAACAAGTTTTCTAATCGTACTAAAATTCAATGTAATTACACTGAGTAGTTTCGTTTCGATATTAGGCTTCAAATAAACCTACCTCGTACAAGGTATATCATCCGACACAGTGTAAAACTAAAATGGACTGAAAATGCCAATGTGTCCTATAAAGTGTGTCTCGGAGAGTAACGTCTGTGATTGTAAGTGTTCACGTCTTAAAATATATTACTTACTGTCCAACCTCCAGATGTAGTGTTGTGATCACAATATGTCTGAAATGGTTCCGGATACTGGTCAGGTTTAATCAGGTATACACCGGATTTGGCGTTGGTAGAAGAGCATTGGTTAAGTACTTCATGACAATCCCTTGGATACTCCGGAGTTTGGAATATAAAATACTGCAAGTCTAGCACCACAGTAATGTAAAGAAGAAGATAAGAACAAGTCGTAAAATTATTTTCAATTATTTCAAGGGAAATATGATATATGGCTACATTGCAATAGTATTGTTTAAATTACACAGTGATAACTACCATGAACATTAGGAAAAGGTATTCAATCATTTTCGGCTAATATCCATGGAGGCTAATTTAGCAAGTATATTTTATTTGAAATGAAAATCTAACGCAAAGACCTACCGTGACTCTGTGGCGGCATGGCCACAGAAGCAAAGATGCTTAGTAATAGCTTTCCTCGACATGAGGGTTTGGCCCTATTTTCACCTTACAACAATGTAACGTTCGACAGCACTGACCTGATATTTGAAAGTGCCAAGTTATTGAACGAGCCTACAGTATACAAGGTATAAAAAAGTGTGTGCTAAAACTACTTCAATACACAGTACAAGGAAATTTTTGAGATTTGTAAGTCATTATTTATCTAACAAATTGAAATAGGAGAAAGTGCGACATATGAAGTACATCTAGATGGTTTCTTTCTAAATTAGACTTTTTCCGAACAATTATTTAGATAACAAATTTATGTTAATTGGTTAGTTCTCGGTAGTTTATATTAATCGTTACCCCTACATAACGAAAACTTACTTGAATCGTTGGCTCTTGTGCTCGACGATATCTGAAGTGACAAAAAGTTAAAGGCAATGTACGATTAAGTAAAGTACATTATGAAGAAACAATATCGAGTTAAGTAGGTTGTACGAAGGTCAATGTATCCCAAATACAGGACATACGCCAATGTATTACACCTTCACCTTAACAGATCCTATCATTTTAAATTTAAATATACAAAGCAGAATTTTATAGCTCATTAAAATAAAATCGGATTTCTCTTTTGATTTAAATAAATAAACTATTTCCAACTAGTATGATTAAAGAAAAAGGTGATAAGAACGAAAAGAAAATTTCACATTTCAAATTCTAAGCAGTAATATCATGTTTAGCAATCTTAATATTGTTATAACATTGATTTTACTGCTTATAAACATAACTAAGATTAAAAGCAGGTTTTATGGAATAACTTTAATTGTTTACAAATATGATTATATGTTGTTTGCATGTCTTCTAATACTTCTTATTCTCATTACTATAAATTGAACAATCATTGGCCCACGATACACTAACTTAATTAAAGGAGCATAACTACGATAAGCAGATGAAAGTTATAATTCCCTGTGCTTTATGCTAATCGAAATGTGAATGACATATTATCTGAAAAGCGAAAAGAAACCTACAACATATTATTGAAAGAAAAGTAACAGTACAAACATCAGCGTTATCCATGGATTAAAAACAAATTGAAACCTTACCCACGTTCTTAAAAAAAAACATGTATCCGACTGTTCATTTTCCCGCATAACATTTTTTTTTGCAGTAATGAATTTTGTTCTTTGCAGGTGTGTTGTGAATTATAAATATAAAAAATAGTTGATATAATATGCGTTTATCAATATAAAAGAACTTCGATGACCGCCAAAGTTGTTTGGCACGCTCCCAAGTGGCATATTATTGAACAAAAGCGGTAATTTTCACCTTTTTACCTTTCCACATACTAAGAACATCTCTTAAAAATGTAAAGATTTATGACGTTTTGCAATGTGTTCGTTTCCCTCAAACGCTTCTGTAACGTATTACCAACAATGAAAAGGTCTCTATTATGTAGAAACATGCAATTCAAGAATTCAACATTTTCTGTTTGGAAACTTAAATAAAAAAAATAAAATTATTGCAGAAATCTCGAACGATGTGCAAACGTATTCTCGTTACAATGTTCATCAAATTGTATTCTTTTTCACAATGAGACACTTTATTCTGTCCTCCCTGAAAATAAATGACGAAAATCCATGATCCGTAAACTTTGATTTCCTAGTGGTGTTCGTATAGTAAGCTAAGTGCAATGATCTATAGCGGGAAACTGGATATATTTTGCTAAGGTACACTGGGAAAACGTGCAATTTACCCACAGAAGCTTGAAATTGCTAAGTTTTGAAAATATGTCTAAAAAACACAAATGCATACATATTAAAAATGCATCCGTTGTGAAGAAGAGTATTGTTTCTTTCGATACGTACAAGCCACTTGATTGACTTTTACAAGCATCAACAACACAATAGATCTTTTTTTTGTCTTCAACATCACAAAACACGTTTACGTTTTACTCCCCAGCTACTGACGCTAATTGTCAACATTCGTTCGCCTGAAAGCTACAACTTTATAATTTGTGAGTACGACATTTGTTGTGCACTCCAATAACTTTCTTGCGACAACAACTTTTTGCTTTATCATAGAAAATATGTCGATCTTTTTAGAAATATTGTACTCAGAACGTATGCAATAATTAAGGCATTCAATGTGCAAACATTATGCAGAGTTATCTGTAACCTACGAAAACATGGTTAAAGTCATAATTTATATTTGCATAATTAAAAAAGAACAAGTTTAAGATCGGAGGAAAAATATTTAGCCTAACACTTGGTGGAAACTTTATTTCCCTCCTGATTATAGTTCTTCAACTTATCTAAACTAAATTACCTAAACTAAGAAAAGGATGAAATCTTTACAACATATGTGATGGAACGATTGCAAACTTCTTACAAGAAAAAGCTAAAAATGACGATTCACGCTCAATCAAATAATCCCATGTATAGCAAAAGACAAGTTAGCGTATCCATAACGAAAACTTTTTGATTACCCTTTGTGCACATCAGCAAAAACGGATACTCTTTCGGCAAAATTTACGTTTAACGTATACATTCAAGATAGATAACCATTCGTAAACGCCTCAATACATCTCCAGAACCCTAAAATAGCTCCCATGCAAACACATACTTGTTCATAACAAAACGTGTATGAATACTTATTTTGACCTTTGTGTGGCGTAATTTTCTGAAGCATCCTAAATCAAGGATAACATATGATATCATAACTTCACATATTTTCCATTTTTCTCTTGATATGAAGGAAGTGACATTTGACGCCTGTGCGCATAGCCGTATATGAAGGAAAGTTAGATATTTCGTTGAAGGAGGAAATAAATCAGATATATTTCATAAATGCCCGATCCGTCCAATTAAGTAAGACTTCACATTTCACATTTCATATTAGTATTAGTTAGTATTTTAATTGTGCATAGATGCAGGACAGCTCTTTCAATGCTCACGTGGTTGTACATGTGCTGTGGTATCCGATTATTCGTTAATTAAGTATGTTGGTAGAAAGAATCTGATGATATACCAGTCGTGCAAAATTCTTCATGAAAAAAATATTTTAATCAAATTAGACATGGTAAAATATAAGTGCCTTTTAACGATATCTGTTAACTTTAAAGCAAATGATGGCAAATTTCTTGCAAAACAATTTATAGGGTTCCTAAAATCTTTATTGATTTTGAACATTCTTGAGAATGAACATCATCTTGATTCCATCAAAACAACACGAGTTTGAATAATAGCCGTTATTGTCCACGTGATCACGGTGTTGCACTGTAAAATGTTCAATAGCTTTAAATTACAGTCTTTGCAAGGAAGAAACGAGGAAATGATGGCTACAAGTCCGTCTTGTCAACAACGTGGCAAGAAAGCTCTAAATCATAAATTATAACATTTCTACATGTTGTTCTTTTGAAAAACAAAATCAGGAACTTTACAACGGAAACACACAGCGAGAAGACATATGCATTTATGTATTGTTTTGTCTGGGATGATACGGTATTTAACTGTTCAAAAGACACAGCAAATTTCTTTTAAAACAATTTATATGGTTTCTTTAAATTTATATTTATTTTGACAATTCTTGACAATAAACATCATCTAGATTCCCTCAAAACAACACAAGTTTGAATAATAGCCGTTATTGTCCACGTGATCACGGTGTTGCACGGTAAAATTTTCAATAGCTTCAAATTACAGTATTTGCAAGGTAGAAACGAGGAAATGATGGCTACAAGCCTGTTTTGTCTACCACGTAACAAGATAGCTCTAATCATAATTTATAACATTTCTACATTTTGTTCTTTCGAAAAACACTATCAGGAACTTTACAACGGAAACACACAGCGAGAAGACATATGCCTTTATCGATTGTTTTGTCTGGGATGATTGAGTAATGTTAATAAACAAGTCTGTTTTACTATTCTCCTTTTTCGTGACATTGGTTTGGTACAACTTTCAAAAATAAATTCTTTAAAGAATTATATTTATCATTGTGAGTTAGAAGACGTTCTTTCGATGCTACAGGCAAAATTTCAAACTAAAAACGTTTCACATTGACTTTTTATCATATTTTATTCTTAATTTCTTATCACTTTTCATAACATTTAGGTTATAATTGTCGTACTTTATTTTTATTTTTAAAGCAGCGCTTCGTGCAAACTTATAACAAATATGATGACTATTTGAATATTTATATTTAGATGATGATTATTACATTGACATGCGTTAAAAATCATCTATATTGTAAACGCACATGGACGAATCGAATATATTTTTAACAGATGCATGTGTAATTGACCGCCGGAGGGAAAACAAGACATTGGAGAACAATAAGTGTCACCTTAACCCGGAAAATAGTAAGGGGAACGATTGAAATTTAGGGGTTAATACATCTTAAGAAGGAATATTAAGATTGATATTGCTTGGTCATGAAAAATAAAGTTTCATGACAAAATACAGATTTATTAAGATAAACATTTTGTACATAAAACTATTGGAGAAGAATTTTCAGTATTATGCTAGTATGAAATGGTGTTATTTGGCTTTCTAATATCGGTTTCCAAATTACCTCTATAAAATATAAGGTGTTTTGGGGAAGTTTGGCAAATAATTGTTGATCATTTTAAGATACATTTTATTTCCTTTTGTGTATTTGCATGATGAACTGATGAGTATATATTCGAACGTACTTGCCTGTATTGAAGAGTGTGTTGCATTAATGCGTTAATTGTGTTATGTTTTACAGATACCTACCCAGCGAGCAAATTTCAAAGTTGTTGTCAGGAATATATTGTCATAAAACTGATTGGACTGCTCTAATGTTGAATTTATCTATTGCTATTTTTGTAGTTTAAAATTGATTGTTAAATATTGCACACATACACTGTTACAATACTGAGGTTTTCTTAGTTCGTCTTGAAAAAGAAACAAAAAACATTTCAGCTATACTGCGTAAACCTACCAATTTTATGTACTCATAAAAAAACATCAATACTTTATGTTGACAAATTATTCGTCTGTGTATTAGGCATTATGCTTCTTTCGAACATCACATCCAACAGATTGATCATATCAGTATAACGTTTTAAATATAGCAATTTGGATATTAAACTTATTCAAAAGTTTAATTATCATTTCCGTATGCATATGTGTTCTTTTGAAAAATCAAAAGCCGAACTTTATGCACTGTATCATACTAGTTGGGCATTTATTTTTACGGAGAGATAAATTTTGTATTCGGACAATATGAATAGTTTTATGATTTGACGGAACAAATTGTCATCGTGAAGAAATAACTTCGTTCTTTTTTTGAAATTGTAAGTTGTTTTATACTTTCGCATTTTAAACGTCATGCTATATTTTCTTTGATAAACAAACGATTAGTTCACAAGAAAATCATAACGTTATTTTCCTTAGAATAGGTTAATAGATACTTCATCTGATGTAGGGTTTCGAAACCCTTATGCTCTCGCAACAAAAGCGTTTAGGCTTTGCACTCAAGATGGAGGCGAAACATGTTGTATTTGAAACAGAATTGTGTAAATTTTGGATATATTTAAGTAATAATATTTATACATTTCAATAGTATATATATTTTTTATTCTTCCAAGTGTTTCAAAGTTCTCCTCCACACAGATTTGTGTTGATTGTAAATAGTTTAGCCTCTGTAAATGACATGTAAAAGGTAGATGAAAAAGTATTTAGTAGATTTTCTTTTTACGTGTTTGTTTTATTCTCAAAAACTCTATGATGTAATTCCTAATTGGGTATTAACAAAATGGGACAGAATGGACCGTACGAATAAGGGGGCTATTAGAAGAATATATAATGACAAGATATTAAATGCAATAAAGTAATAAAGAGAGAAATTGCTCGATAACTCACAACATTTGTAAAAAATATCGAAGTTTCAAAAAAGTTACAGTTGAATAGAGCCGATAGCTCAGCAATCGTAATATTCTCTACAAACACTCGTGGTAACAAGTCAGCGCAGGTAGACAGTTGTTTTATTTTATATGTAGAAAACAAGAACAGGTCTTTTTTTAAGCTGAAGTGAATGAAATACTGACACACTGTCAATCAGTGAAAGAAAATATACAAGTAAAAAAAAATCATGTAATTTTATTTTAAATTAATTTAATTAATGTTTTAGAGACTTACCCGAAAACCATTGAAGTTTAAAAGCAGCAACACAGCAAAGACGAAAATATATTTTCTTCGAAGTTCTGCCATCGATCCAAAATGAAAACGAGTAATTTGCACGAAATAAAGGAGAGACTTGCTGACCTTCTGAGAGTACACAGTGACAATGCAATGAAGGTGAAATCGTTACCCGCGGAAAGACCTTCATACGTACGGATATCCATTAAAGCCATGTAATTTAACAGCTGGTCACACAATCTATGTTATGCAATCTAGTGTGTCCCATATCGACATCTGTTATATTATGTAAGTGTCATTATTATTGCAGGATAAACATGTGCTATATTTCACTTAGAAGCTCTTTTATCTCGAATTGTAAGTTAGAATTAAAGAACTCGCAATTCATCCACACGGAAATTAAAAGAATGGTTAATTACATCACACACAATAAATGTCAAATTATCTGTATTTTGAACCACTACTGGATTAAATGACTATATTTTCATTGTCTTAAGCTTGCCACATATGTTTACGAGTTAACATAAAATAATAAGTCGAATAGAGAAGGTGAATGATAAGAACTAAGAACTGTGTTTCTTCGTCGTTTAAACCTTACTACTGATATGGGACATCATGTATGCAAAGGACCCTCACAACGTATTAAAATACTTTAACACAAATCGCTTGGAATCGTGACATATCAAGATCAAACAGCACCTTTCGAATATTAAACGAATCACAGGAACAGTAAGTTAGGCTGGCCTATCATTGAAGAGAGTAATTATATTTTACGATGTGGTTTTCTTTTTATTTACTATAATTTGGTTACAACAACAATAATATTGTTTTTCCACCCGATATTCATGGCTTGTACAGTTAGCACTGTTCATGTCCTGTAACATATGTTTAAACATAAAGTAGTAATAATTGATCGATACACGGTTGTTGAACATAAGAGTAGTTCCTGCGCCAGCTATTTGATACGCGATTCTAAAATGAAGTAATATCTAGTCGTTTTATGCTATAGGTAGGCCTATGGGTATACCGGAACATGGCCTTTCTTCGTTCTCGGTTTGACGATTTGACGTTATTTAAAGAGAGCTTTGAACTGGAATCAACGGTACAGTACCTACTTAACTTCAGACACATAGCTAGTACAGTTGCTACTGGTGCCACCTGTGACACATGTTACTACTATTCATGTCCCACAGCCGTGCATCAGTAATTTATACGTTGTGTTCGTAACACGGTAACATGTGATACAGGTGGCACCAGTAGTTAATGTGCTAGTTATATGTATCGGATGGTTTTCCACATATCAGTCCATTATTTGTTACAATATCACTCATGCAGTAAACTGTTCAAATGATACGAATCACTTTACATGATTATGACCAGGGACTACCCATTCCATACGCAATTTGAATAAACACCTTGATATATATTATGATTTCAAAGTACCTTAACTGCTTTAACTTTACACAATCATTTACAAGGTAATGCCTTCTATTTTCCTTGCTTGTATGTACAAGCTACTATATGCTAAACAACGTGGCTGGCAACTTACGATACTTAACGGAATCTTATGGACGTATAAACCGTATGATATTCCGTGATTGAGCCACGTAGCACTGTTCCACGTGTTCGATATGATGACATCACAAGGAAATACATCTTGAATGATGAATCGTGGCTGGATTCTTTACTACAATGATACAAAGGCATATTGCCAGACGTTATTATCTGTGCCTAGAAATCGGAGTTCATACTTCTTGTTTTAAAGCATTTGCATACCCCTTCCTCATATAACCTAGTAGAGGAATATGACCTTGTTGTGATTACAGGATTGTATTTGGAATGTGGTGACAAATTATGTATGCCTACTAAAAGAGATCACATTAAATTTTACTGTGTAAGACAAAATGTTTGACACTGGTTTAAAATGTTTACTGGTAGTAAGGAACAACCAAATGGTTGTACTCGCATATTATA
>JAIPMN010019459.1:0-20757 GCA_020650975.1 Apostichopus californicus
ATGCGTGAGAATATTTATCCAAATCATATTTGGCGGTGGCTAAAACTTCATCCAACACATGCTGCATGAGGTAAATGACTCTTCGTGGTCGTTTCTGTGACCTGTGACCATATAGCATATTGTCACTCATGATTGTTATCATAATGTCTGTACCTCTCTTGTGTATGTCGTGTAAGTATACGTACAATCATATATATGATACACATCGATATGGGTTCACTGGGTTTCCATTTGGCCTGTTTCCTACAAGATTTCTAACCGCAGGCGCGTAGCCAAGGGGGGGGAAGGGTGGAGACCGCCCCCTCCCCCTCGAGCATATTTTTTTGGTATTTTTTGATGATATCGAAGTTTTATAGTAGCCGTTATAAGAGGTTTTAATATTTGTACACCAATAAATTAACTGTGTCTGAATTCTCGAAAAATTCCTTGACCATCATCATATTTCCCTCTACTCGTGCAATTTTGACCGGTCTGTTATGGGTTGAAGGGGGTTTTCTATATTGGTTGTCCATAGATGAAATTTTGTGCAACATTATGGGTATGTTTTGAAGTGAAATATTATTCAAATTCTGAACAAATAATGGGCTTAAAACCTTGAAAAGTGGGGCTGACGGGTATTGTGGGGCGTTACGTAGAATGACCTACAAAAGTAATGATCCAAAGGAGATGTGATGAGGTCGAATATGATGTGTGACTGGTGACAATCTTGAAAAAGGTTATGAATGAAAAAAACTATTGGGAAAAACTTGGTTCTCAGGCAAAATTGTACATCTGGTTGGTCATTTTCAAGCCGGAGAAGTGCCATTTCCGGTGATCTGAAACCAGAAATTTTCTTGTACACTGCACGCCAACCAATGGTGGCGCTCGGCTTTGATAGTAATTCGCCTGCATCCAAGCAAATGACCCCCCCACCAATATTTGAAACAAATCGCCACCCCTGGCCATTGTACTAGCGAACCCTTTACATTCCTTGCCATCAGCATCAGTTGTGAGGGACTTCACCTTTAGTGGGTTTTCACCTGTAGGCCTAAGTAATTTGGATGCACCAATCTTTTCACCATTTTTGTTCATCTCAAATGTTGGCATCTTTACTGAACAGCCCTCATTGCCTGGACATTGTACCTTAATGTGACCCCTTCTTCTTTTCATTTCACCAATTAAGCACAACTTGTTACTGTGATGATAACCAATAACAAATGTATCCATGGTGACATTCTCAACATAACATCTCTGCATTGGCTTGCAGGAACAAATGGAGTCTTACCTCTTGCATTACGCAGAGAGATATTATATTGACAATCATATTCTGCAAACTTGGAGAGTCTTTTGAGAGTCCATGCAGTCGCAGTGTCTCCTTTATACACCCCTTTACTGCCTTATCATTTTCATTAATTCCTTTCATTACAGGTCCAAACTGGTTGGCTGACTTGGCTGAGCAAGAGACCATATTGTGCGATTGGTTAAGATTGAAATTGTAATGCTGTAGGGAGGGCATACTCCTATAAGCATTAATATCAATCCACCCCAAGTATTCTCCTTCAGGAAAAGTGCCAAAAAGCAACAGGAGAACATATTTTTGAAATGTTATCAATCAGAATCTTTTTTTGGGGGGGGGAGGGGAGGGGGGGGGGCTTGGATGTTATGGAGGATCAATGGAATTACCTGTGGTTCAAAAATTGTCAGTTGAGTCAAGTCAGTTGAGGGTCAGTTGAGGCAAGTTTAGACCACTTTAGGCCTCCCCAGAGCAGCTCATGAAAATTGCTTACAGCTGAGTAATTTATCATCTTGCATGGATTGTCAAGGAGAAGACCCATTTTACAAATTACTGGCATCACTGATAAATATTGTCATATTCATCATCAGTGTAGTTTTTCACCCTAGAGTAACTGTGATCATAAATCAGTTGATCCCTTTCATAGACAGTGGACTGGTTTATGTTTTTAGTTCTACAATGTAGCTTGTACTTTCTCTCTCTGAGTTGTGCTCACCTCCTCCTTAATGATCTGCCTCTCTTACATAATTTATCGTATTGCTGTTTTCTTTGCATCTGTTTCAGAGTCTGGATACATGGACTAATTGAGCTCACCTTTAATCCTGCAGCTTCTATCTTCCTGGCTATGGACTAATCCCAGGCAGGCCCATTATTTGTGATGTGTATGGCACTGTGGTCTCTGTACTGACTGTTGCGTGAAAATATGGTGCTATGTTTTGGACTGGTCACCTCTGAAAGCATTATTGACTGCCTCTGCTTTTTGAGTGGAAGTCTGAAAAGGAGTGGACCTAATGTTTGCTGCAGGTGTGTGTCTCAAGTATTTTTTTTAGTTTTGTGTTGTCAGTGTGAGATATTAACAGAGAACCCCTTACGACATTTGGAATGAATGGAAAATTGTCCTTCCTGCCCCTCTTGCATAATAATGCATGCCTGGCAATGTGAATGATTTCCCCTGTAGCACTTGCCAGGTAGTCTAAACATGTTCATAAGCGCTTCACAACTTTGTAGTGGTCGTATTTAAGGGCTTTCCTGCTAGCAGTCACCTCTGCCTGTACACCGTAGGTCAAATCCCCTGCAAAGCTCTTTTGTATCAAATGCATCTTGGTCACAGTTATTGCAGGTATACTATCAGAGGAGAATACTGCTTTAGTCAGTGCTCTGCAGAGTGACCTGCTTAGGGGGAATTGGTCTAACAAGTTCTCTGTTTCAGATTGAGTAGATGCAGCCATTGTACTACTGAACCCTTTACATTCCTTGCCATCAGCAATAGTTGTGAGGCACTTGACGTTTTACTGGGTTCTTACATAGAAGTAATTTAATGGATGCACAAATCTTTCCACCATTTTGTTCATCTCCGATATTGGCGTCTTTACTGAACATCCCTCATTGCCTGGACATTGTACCATGTGACCCCTTCTGCTTTTCATTTCACCCATTAAGCACAACTTGTTACTGTGATGGTAACCAATAACAAATTTATCCATGGTGACATTCTCAACAATAACATCTCTCCATTGGCTTCTGGAAATATATAGAGTCTTTCATTTTGCATTACGCAGAGGGTTATTATATTGACAATCATATTCTGCTAAAATTAGAGAGTCTTTTGAGAGGCCATGCAGTTACAGTGTCTCCATTATACACACCTTTTCTGCCATACCATTTTCATTAATTCTTTCATTGCAGGTTCAAACTTGTTGGCTAACTTTTGCAGTGTACTGACAGCAGGACTTGGAAGAGAGATGCTGCTGAGAAATGTACGAGCTGCTGTTGAACTGATGGAAGTCTGATGCAAGCCTGACTGCAATGCAATGTTTAGTTCTGAGGGATTCCTGCCAGGTTTGCTAATTAGGTTTAAAACCTGAAAGAGGAGCAAGAGCTCACTTTTGTTGCTACATAGAGTGCATCCAAACACAACCTTTGAACTTACTCCCACAAATTCTTCCATACCATTTACTAGCATCCATAGCATTTATTGGAAGTCTAAGCAGTTTAACAAATGCACATAGAATGATAGAAGACAAGACCTACACTGAGAAACTTGAATTCATTTTGTATACTGGTCCTTTAAGTCATCTTTTCGATTCACATAAGGGTGTTCAACACGTTATGTATGCTGACGATATGCAACTTTACATCATCATGAAATAAATGATAATGATACATGTCTAACCAGTCTCTCCAATTGTATCGCTGACATCAAGCAATGGTCCACTTGCAACATTTTACTCCTTAATGATTCAAAGACCAAAGTCATCCACGTCACCTCCCAGTTTAGAGATTTGAGTAACCTACCTGACCTCACTGTTGGTACAAATGTCATAGCTCCATCCGAAAATACACGTGATCTTGGTGTCTTGCTTGACGATAAACTCGATATGCGAAAACATATTCAGAACACTTCTCGTTCAGCTGAGTATGGTATTTCCAAAATTGGTAAACTCAGGAGGTATCTAGATCAAGGCTCAACTGAACGACTGGTTCACGCATTTGTTTCCTCCTATCTTGATTACTGCAACAGTTTGTATGTGAATTTGCCAGTTTCTCATATAGCTCCCCTTCAGAGAATTTTTGAATGCTGCTGCGTGCCTAGTCTCACTCACTAAAAAGTTTGATCACATCACCCCTGTACTCCATTCATTGCATTGGCTTCCCGTCTCTCAGCGCATCCAGTTTAAGATCCTACTTCTCACCGACAAAGCGGTCAACAGGCTTGCCCCTCAATATATCACTGACCTCCTTACTCCTTTGGGTTGGTTAACTACAGTTTCGCTTCGCTCTTCCTATCATGCGCATTTGCAATAAATTCCTGGTTCACATACCCGCACTTGTTATGCCTTTTGTGTTGCTGCGCCTTCTCTTTGGAACGAACTCCCGTTTCATGTTTGTGACTCTCCCTCCCTTTGTATTTTCAAGAGACAACTTAAAACATTTCTGTTTGATTCCTAGTTTCTTTTTTTCCTTGGTTTACTTTGTCTCGTTCCTACTTTGTAAAGCGCTTTGAAACGCTGTATTAAGGGCTATATAAATGTAATTTATTATTATTATTAGAAACTAGTCAATATGATCCAACTACAACGATTTTGGAACGTTGTTTGAACAGCGCCCTCATTCTAGATCTGGTCACAGCTAGTACACAGCTCTCCTGAGTAGTTTTTGCAATTAAATCTGACAAAATGCCTTTGAAAACCAGTGCCAAAGTATTTCAAGTACATTTTTATCTGTTTCATTTTAGGGGCACAGCTAAGTGCTAATGATTACTGGATGCTGCATGGGAGTGATCAAATTTTCCAACGGAAGAAGGCCAACTTGTGTCAAATTTCCACCAGGGTGGCTAAGTAACACCAAATTGAGGGACTGTGCTTTCAACACGTTCTGTGGACCCAAGAACAACTTAGACATACAGTAGATGCCAGCCATGCTGATGGAATGACTTCTCATCACACCAGGGAATATGTCAACCATTGGGCGCTTGCTTGTTTAAAGTTCAGTACTATTGTATTCATATAGACTGTGCAACATGTGTAAGGCACCCTATGAAGAGTCACCCGATAGACAGATAAACATAAATGGTGTAAGTTATGTATTTTCTGGTTTTCACGACTTCTCAAACATTCATAAAAAGAGGTTTAAAGTGGAGTTTCAAAATGTGAACTGTTATTTGAGGTGACATACTATTATTAGCATCTATATCAATCCACCCCAAGTGTTCTCCTTCAGATAAAGTACCAAAAAAGCAACACTGAGGAGAACATCTTTTCAGATACTTTATTAATCAGGATCTGTTTTCTTTTGCTCCTAGGATGGTAAGGGGCATGAATGGAAGTACATGTATTGCAAAAATTGGGTCAGTTGAGGCAAGTTTAGACCACTTAAGCCCTCCCAGGAGAAGCTTACAAAAATTGTTTACTACTGAGTGAAAGAGGTGTGTTTACAAGTGATGAAAACTTCAGGCTCTCATAGCCAAAAATATGCATGGTCATGATACAGAAAATTGAAGGGTGCCATGAATGGCCAACTTGTCAGCTATCCAGTGATGGGTACCATTTAGCTAGTGGGAACTTCTTTCTAGTCTTGGGGTTCACATTTGTTTTATGATTTAGTGTGTAAGCCAAAGGGGCATTTAATGGGCATATGCTACTACAGACCACTTCAACCAAGCCAAATAATATTCAGTGAATGGTTGAGCAATGTTGTGTGTCCATGTGTTATACAGTTGACTTGACCGCATAAGACTCAGAAAAATTTGCAGAATTCCAAAATCTGTTTTTAAGTTTTCCGTACCATAATAACACTTAAGTACTTTTTATTAACCATACTTCGGTCAACATAGAATTTCATTTGTTGAAACTATGAGGAATCAACAGTGTGTTTCGTTTCGTTTTTTTCTATCAAAATAGGCAATCGTGGCCAACAAATTCAAAATCCCAAGGCTGCCATTAGTGCTTGAGGGAAGACTAAAAGCAGATAGAATACATAATGACAGAGAAAGAAGACATGTTAAACAGACCCTGATTGACTACATGGCAGGATTTACATGGTGAGTCTAACATAGGTAACAGTTTAATACTGTAAACTCACACTATTTAATTGCCAAACAGCTCAAAATGAATTAGTTGCTCTGAAATCTGAAGTAATGAGGAGTATTTTAAACTAATAATATTCAGGATACAGACAAAGCTTATTTGTCTGCTACAGTAGAGTCTATTATCTATTGATCAATGATTTAAATTAAGGTTCCCGCCGTAACCAGTGGTCACTTTCTTTGAGAAGAGGTTCACTGGCATGTTATTATCTAACTGATGTGTTTGTAGTCAAATGAAAATAACATTTTGAATAACACGAGTAGAACATGATTGATTAATCAGAGTTTTGCCCATTGATTAATTGCAAAGGTATTATTTAAGGTAATGAGGAATTTTGATCTTGTACCCTTTGTTTCATCACCACACAGTTATCCCTCATCAGCCCACTACTCAGAGGCAGCAGGGTGTTCATTGGAGAAGTACCCCTTCCTGGGAAGGGCGACCATACTTGGAGCTCATCCTGTAGTAAGTAATGTTTATTTGCAGATGCTATTGTGTCGGGGCTCGGGAACATATATTTCCTTGTTCTAAATTGCAGGGGGCAGCTCTGTGCATCACTGTCTTTGTATGTATGGGTGTTTGTGTGTATGTATGTTATGCTTTAGATCCTCCTGCAAGCAGGAACTCGCGGGAACTCGCAGGAGCTTGTCTTTGTAGACCAAACCAACTGTGAAGAGGAAAATGATTGCTTTGAACAGCACATGTTGTGTACTTGATTGTGTGTGTGTGAGGCTATGGGGTTGGAGTTGGATTTTTTGTGAGTAGTGATTACCCATTATGTGTATATAGAGCCTTTGATATTATTTATACATTCCTTTTGAAACAGGAGTACTGGAGCATGAAGTTGATGGACAAATTTAGGAATGAGAGAAAACACATGCTAGCAGAAAAGAGGAGGAGAAAGAGTTAAGTGACACCTGTTACAATCGAAAATAACCAAGAAGTAGAGACCCATGCAGCTAGCAAACAAAGGCATAAAATGTGAGTATACAGTAGGTGTAATGTATGAGAATGAAGCTCATCTTGAGGAAAATAGACATCATTAACTAAGTAACATACTAGACTGCAATATGCTAACACACCATCATACTGTATATGTAACAGAGAGCTCATAACTTGACATAAAATTAGGGAATGTTTATAATTGTTTCAATGCCCTTAATGAAATTGAAGTCAGTTTGAGTTATGGTAAAATGTGTTATATTTACCACCAAACCAGAGAAATATCCCCACAATGATATTTGTACCTAACCTTCCACCAGATCAGATGTCTATATAGAATGGGTCCATATAGAAGGGTTCCAGTACATTAGAGCCAGGCCCTGGAAAAAAATTCCCACATGAAATCCAAAACTTTCATTCTCTTAGATGTTTCAAGACTACAGTAAGGGTACATTTTTCATTCTTCAAAATGTGCCTAAATTGCTTTAAGTCTATTTTAATGTGATTCCTTTTTTATTACATTCTTTGTAATTTTGTATTGGCTTTCTAAACTTTCTCTTTTTGCTTATTTATTCTGAAATATTTTTAAAAAAGACCCTTGTCCTTAACCCCATTATTCAACATCTCCTTCTTGAGTACATAATTAATAAATACTACTCAAAAAAAATAATTTAAAATCCTCCCTAGATAAGCTAGACTTTTAAACTGATAGTAGGCTCTGGCAGGGAGGGGGGGGGGGGGAGAATAGTTCTCTTCTGGGGTGCAGCCCAGCCACTGGGAAGGGTATTTTCTTTTCTCTGTTTTCTTAGCATAGTTCTCATCCCGGGAGGGTGGGGGGTTGCCTGGTCTGGAGCAGCTTCCTAGTATTTAAGCTTCCCCTTGTTGTAGCTTTTAAAGCTTCATTTCTGTGAATATTGCTTGTCTTCTTTATCCTTACAGTTGTATTAATATTTAATAGTTTGCTAACCTTCAGGAGCAGTGCTTCGTCTAGCTCGATCAGGTGTGTCGCCCCCTGGCACTGATCTTTCTGTCAATGTTGAGTATATAAATTGAAACTTTGTTATAAAAGCTTTATCAAACAGAATTTATTGACAGATATGATGTAATATAATATGAAATATTCAAAAGATGATAAGCTTAGTTTATTGCAGAACTCAGTCAGCCACATCTGATGGATGTTACTTTTCCATCAATGAGAAAATGGATGGAATGCCAACAGTAGCTGATCTCAGGAGGGAGTCCCCCTGCCTTTCACCTAGAAACAGGTATTTTAAACAATTCGTTTTTTAATAGTTTCTTCAAAGTATTTTCATTGAAAAATCATTTTAAATGTGCAGTTACTTTCATGGAATGATACCATGTTGTAAGCAAAGAGACTTCGAACAATTGGAAACAATTCATTTCATGACGGGTTCTTCAAATAATTCCTGAGTAAGTAGGTGTGAGTGTATGTATGTGCATTATATTAGAATGTATCTGCATGTATTTTTGTATGCCTGGATATCTCAAAACAGGATTTTTTTTCATTTTGAATTTTCAATGTACTCATTAAATGTTCATGGTGTTTGATTCACAAACTAGAATAGTGTTCAAAATGTAATATCCAGTGGATCTGGATCTTGGTACATACTCCCTTTCTGTGTAAACATAAAAATAAGACTTCATGAAGGCAGACCAACTCAAAATTTATCTCAAGGATTGGGCGTTTTGATAGGTCTATCTATATGTAGGGATATGCACTAGTTTGTTTGCAATTTTGGCCCTCTAAACTCCATGAAGTTGAGGGTAAGAAACCTGTGGCCAGGACCAGGAAGTTTATCATCAAAAGCTCTATGAGGTAAATATATATGTTTTATTTGTAACTTTTCTAAGATTTTGACTGATTTAATGCATTTTTGTAGTTTTATGTGAAGAGAAATGGACGTTTGCAGTTACAGTGTCTCCTTTTTTACACCCCCTTTTCTGCCATATCATTTTCATTATTTTCTTTCAATGCAGGTCCAAACTGGTTTGCTGACTTTTGTAGTGCATTGACAGCAGGAATTGAGACAGAGAGATGCTGCTGAGCAATCAAGTGGCACAAAAGGATGCAGAATGTGGACAGGTGCCTACACCATCAGTAAGCCAGACGCACCATCACATGGCATTATCTGCACAATGCAACCTCTGGCAGCTAAGAGAAGAGCCATCAGGGTCCACATAGTATTGTGCAAAGAAAATCAATTTTAAGTTCCAAATCATTTGACATATGCTACAACGGAAGCTGGTCACTTCGCCTAACAACCATTTTGCCATTTCGCCCAACCTTACCATTTCGCCCAACCAGCCTGGTCATTTCGCCCAACCAGCCTGGTCATTTCGCCCAACCTTGATTAAATATTATACTTCAATAAGGAAACGTTCGGGATACGAACCGAATATTAAGGAATCTTGAAGTCCTTTAGTTTGTATAACTTTAGTAAGGAAACGTTCAGGAATTGTTAACATTACGGGATACGAACCAAATATTAAGGAAACTTGAGGATGGATCAGTGTTTTAGGGGTTAGGTTTGATAGGAAACGTTCGAGAATTCCTAACGTTACGGGATACGAACCAAATATTAAGGAAACTTGAAGCAGAAGGTTTAGCAAGTTTGATGGCACTTGCCAAGGTCATGGTCACAGGCCAGATTGCTTGCTTCCCTGAATGAGTGATACTGTTTTAGATCATCACAATGAGTGTGGATAGGACCCAGTTTACAAACTACTGGCATCATTGATAGATATTGTCATCTTCTTCATCAGTATAGTTTTTCACCCTAGAGTAACTGTGGTCATGAATCAGTTGATCTCTTTAGAGATACTGGACTGGTTTATGTTTTTAGTTCTACCATGTAGCTTGTACTTTCTCTCTCTACATTGTGCTCTCCTCCTTCTGTATGCTCTGCCTCTCTTACGTCATTTATCACATTGCTGTTTTCTTTGCATCTGTTTCAGAGTCTGGATACATGTTCTATTTGAGCTCACCTTTACTCGGACAGCTTCCATTTTCCTGGCTATGGACTCTCCAGGCAGGCCTGCACATTATTTGTGATGTGTATGGCACTGTGGTCCCTGTACTGACTGTTGCATGAAAATATGGTGCTATGTTTTGGATTGGTCACCTCTGAAAGCATTATTGACTGCTTCTGCATTTTGAGTGGAAATCTGAAAACGAGCAGACCATAACAGCTTGCTGCAGGTGCGTGTCTCAAGTATGTTGTTTAGTTTTGTGTCGTTAGTTTGGGATATTAACAGAGAACCCTTTGCAACATTTGGCATTAATGGAAATGTGTACTTCCTGCCCCTTTCTGGCATACAAATGAATGCTTTGGGCAATGAGAATGATTTCCACTGTAGCAATATGCAAAGCAGTCTAAACATGTTGATAAAGCTTTCACAACTTTGCTGTGGTCGTATTTGAGAGCTTTCCAGAAAGCAGTCACCTCTGCCTGTACACGGTTCAATTCCTCTACAAAGTCCTTTTGTATCTAATGCTTCTTAGATACAGTTTTAGCTGGTAAGATATCAGAGAATGGAAATTTGTACTTCCTGCCCCTATTGCATACAAATGAATGCTTTGGGCAATGTGCATGATTTCCACTGTAGCAATTTGCAAGTTAGTCTGATCATGTCGATAAAGCTTTCACAACTTTGCAGTGGTCATATTTGAGGGCTCTCCTGCAAGCAGTCACCTCTGCCTGTACATGGTAGGTCAACTCCTCTGCAAAGTTCTTTTGTATCAAGTGCTTCTTAGACACTGTTTTTGAAGGTAAAATATCAGAGGAGAATACTGCTTTAGCCAGTGTTCTGCAGAGGGGACCTGTTTAGGTGTACTTGGTCTAACAGGTTCTCTGTTTCAGAATGAGTAGCTGCAGCCATTGTACTACTGAACCCTGTACATGCCTTGCCATCAGCATCAGGTATGAGACACTTGACCTTTTGTGGATTTTTACCTGTAAGTAATTTGGATGCACAAATGTCTCCACCATTTTGTTCATTTCCTATGTTGGCATGTTTGCTGAACAGCCCTCATTGCCTTGTGACATCTTCTTCTTTCATTTCACCCATTAAGCACAACTTGTTACCATGATGGTAACCAATATCAAATTTATCCATGGTGACATTCTCAACAATAACATCTCTGCTTTGGCTTTCAGTACCAAATGGAGTCTTTCATTTTTCATTATGCAGAGGGTTATTATATTGATTATCATACTCTGCAAAATTGGAGAGTCTTTTGAGAGGCCACCCAGTTGCAGTGTCTCCTTTATTATACCCGTCTTTTCGGCCATATCATTATTATTAATTTCTTTCATTACAGGTCCAAAGGGTTGGCTGACTTTTGTAGTGTATGGACAGCAGGACTGGGAAGAGAGATGCTGCTGAGCAATCTATGAGCTGGACTTGAGGTGATAGATGTCTGATGCAAGCCTAACTGCAATGCAATATTTAGTTCGGAGGGATTCCTGCCAGGTTTGCTACTTTGGTTTAAAACCGTATAGAGGAGCAAGAGCTCACTTTTGTTGCTTCAGAGAGTGCATCGAAACACAACCTTTGAGCCAAGTCCCACAAATTCTTCCATCTCAGACAGAGATATAGGGAGGCCCCAACATCCATTGCTTTTCTCTCTGTGAGTCATCCTAGTACTGTGATAGGCTAGCTCTGACTAAGACTTGCAAATTTACTAACTTGTTTCCTGTAGTTTGTGCAACATCAGCAATGGCATTATGAGCCATGTGATCAAGCTTGCCAGCATGGTGCTTATTAGGCCTGAGTAACAGTGTTTGTTGTGACTGAGTTGAAAATATCTTGTGTCCTTTAACTGGGGGGTTAACTACTTTCTCATACTCTTCTTTGCTGAGCATTTTATTAGCAGGTTTGCAAGAGGAAATAGTTGCCACATCTGTATCAGAAGGGCTAGGTATATCACCAGTGCAATAGGCATCAACTGTACTAGCTGTAAAGCAGAACCTGTTACCTTGATTAAAGGTTGTTGCACACCTACCAAACATGCTTTTCCTTCTACCCGTTCTTCTAAATAATAAGCAGTTTTTATCATTAAAAAATAACAATTTTCCAGTGACCTATATTCACTAGTTTTGATTGTAAGCATTTATTGGAAGTCTAAGCGGTTGACTAGCTGCACATAGAATGATACAAGACAAGACTTACACTGAGAAACTAGTCAATATGATCGACTACAACGATTTTGGAATGTTGTTTGAACAGCGCCCTAAGTAAGAGCAGATTTGAAAAGCAGTGCCACAGTAACAAGTACATTTCTCTGTTTCATTTTAGGGGCACAGCAAGTGCTAATGATTACTGGATGCTGGGAGTGATCAAAGTTTCAGAGGGAGGAAGCTAGGCCAACTTGTGTCAAATTTCCACCAGAGGAGTTAAGTAACACCAAATTGAGGGACTGTGCTTTCAACACATTCTGTGGACCCAAGAATTACTTAGACATGCAGTAGATGCCAGCCATGCTGATGGAATGACTTCTTATCACACCAGGGAATATGTCAACCATTGGGCACTTGCTTGTTTAAAGTTCAGTACGACACATAGACTGCGCTATATCTGTGAGGCACCAAATGAATAATCACCCTATAGACAGATAAACAAAAATGGTGTAAGTTATGTAATTTCTGGTTTTGACAACTTACATACATACATTGAAGATATTTATATAGCACTTTCCACAAAAAAAAGGCCCAAAGCACTTTAAAAGAACACAATACAACTTAGGTATTTTATGGTTTTGACGACTTCTCAAAGCATCATTAAAAGAGGTTTAAAGTGGAGTTTAGAAATGTCAACTGTTATTTAAGGTGACATACTCTTATTAGCGTCTATTTCAATCCGCCCAAAGTGTTCTCCTTCAGAAAAAGCACCAAAAAGCAACAGGAGGACATCTTTTTAGATACTTTATTAATCAGCATCTACATTTTGTTTTTTACCTTGGATGTTAAGGAGCATGAATGGAATTACATGTGGTTCAAAAATTGGGTCAGTTGAGGCAAGTTAAGACCCCTTAAGGCCTCCCAGGAGATGCGTAAAAACTTGTTTACAAATGAGTGAAGAGGTTTGTTTACAAGTGACAAAAACTTCAGGCTCTCACATCAAAAAAATCTGCAGGGTCATGGTACAGAAAATTGAAGGGTGCGATCAATCATGGCCAACTTGTCAGCTATCCAGTGATGGGTAGCGTTTAGCTATGAGATTTTCTTTCTAGTCTTAGGGATCACATTTATTTATGATTTAGTATGTAAGCCAAAGGGGCATTTAATGGGCATATGCTACCACAGACCACTTTTACCAAGCCAACTAATATTCAGTGAATGGTTGAGCAATGTTGTGTGTCTATGTGAGACACATTTTAATTGACTGCATAAGAATCAGAAACATTTGCAGAATTCCAATATCTGTTTTAAGTTTTCCATACCATAATAACACTTAAGTACTTTTTATTTACCATACTTCAGTCAGCATAGAATTTCATTAGTTTGAAACTATGAGGAATCAACAGTGTGTTTTCTTTTGTTTTTTCTATCAAAAAAGGCAATCATGGCCAAACAAATTCAAAATCCCAAGGCTGCCACTAGTGCTTGAGGGAAGACTAAAAGCCGAAAGAACGCCCAATGTCAGAGAAAGAATACATATTACACAGACACTCTTTGACATGGCAGGATTAACATTGTGAGTTTAACATGTATGGGTAAACAGTTTAATACTGTAAACTCACACTATTTAATTGCCAAACAGCTCAAAATGAATTAGTACGTTACTCTGAAATCTGAAATAATGAGAAGTGTATTAAAATAACAATATTCAGGATACAGACAAAGCTTATTTGTCTGCCACAGAAGAGTCTATTATCTATTGATCCATGATTTAAATTAAGGTTCCCGCCGTAACAAAGGGTCACTTTCTTTGAGAAGCAGCCTACTGGCATGGTAATATCTAACTGAGACGTTTGTAGTCAAATGAAAATAAGATTTCGACTAACACGAGTTGAACGTGAGGGGTTAATCAAAGTTTTGCCCATTGATTAATTGCAAAAGTATTATTTAAGGAATGAGGAATTTTTTGTTGTACCCTTTGTTTCATCACCATATTGCTGTCTCTCATCAGCGCACGTGGGCTACTCAGAGGCAGCAGGGTGTTCATTGGAGAAGTACCCCTTCCTGGGAAAGGCGACCATACTTGAAGCTCATCCTGTAGTAAGTAATGATTATTTGCAGATGCTATTGTGTCTTGGCTTGGTAACATATAATTCCTTGTTCTAAATTGCAGGGGGCAGCTCTGTGCATTGTTGTCTTTGTAGAAAAGTTTCAGAGTATGTTTGGTAGACCATACCAACTGAAGAGGAAATAATGGCTTTGAACAACACATGTTGTGTACTAGATTGTGTGTTTGTGAGTGCGTTTGTTATGCCCAGCTAGTAAACACGATATCTCAAGAAGGGAAGGTCAGACAAATTTCATATTTGGTGTGTAAAAGTACCACATTGATTACAAGAAGCTTATTGTTTTTGGTGGAGGTCAAAGGTCATTTGGGGTCACCAGGGGTCAAATTGTGAAACCTTGTAAACACGTTATCTCAAGATGGGAAGCATGGGCATGCAGATCTCATATTTGGAATGAAGGTGTATAGCAATAAATAACAGAAGCTTATTGATTTTGGTGGAGGTCAGAGGTCATTTGGGGACAACAGGTCAAATCGTGAAAGCCTTGTAAACAAGATATTGGAGAGATCTCCTGTTTGCTTTGTCTATGTACCATATCAAATTTATGGAGCCTATTATTGCTGTCGGTGGAGGTCAAAGGTCATTTGAAGTCAACGAATGCGAAACATTTACTTCACTCACATTTACTTCACTCCCTATATACAGAACAAATGTCAACTTTGGAGGAACATATTACATATATTTGGAGCAAATGTGCAGAATATGTGGTGAAAGGGTTCAAACTAGAGCAAAGCATGGTAAAGGTTATCAGCCCAGATGTTGTGCTGCATGCATACTCTAATAAAATAAATCAAATATTTGGAGTCAGTGTGGAAAATGATGAGAAAGATCAACATCCCAGATATATCTGCCACAAGTACCACTGTAACTTGTATCATGACAGAAAATGAGACGCTATTCAATGGAAGAGCCACCCTCATAATGGTAGTTGCGATGTATGTCAGAAGTGGGAATTGCAGGTTAAAGGAGGCCACCGAAAGAAGAGAAAGTTTAACAATCCTGCGGATCTCAATACTACCGTCTCCATCTCTACCCTACACCCTGGATCCAGAGTGCCACCTCTTAAGCCACATTTTCAACTTGAAATACCGGATGAACTGAAGTTTGGTATTTGTAGTGCTATTACTGAAGAAGCACTTGAGTCACCTAATTGTAGTCATTTGTTTTGCATTAACTGTTTGAAAAGTGAAAGCAAACAGAAAAACACCTGTATCTGCAAACTGTGTGACAAAAAGTTTTGGATAAGGAACCTGGTAACATCACCAAAAGAGTACTTACAATGCCTTGTGATATCTTTGCTGCCTGTAAAATGTATGCAATGCAACACAACCATGCCCATATGGGATATGGAAACTCACTTATGCATAGCTGATGAAGCATTTAAGATTCTGACACATCCTTTAGAGGAGCCTTTGACCCCAATGATGGAAGCCATAGGATCCTGTATCATCAAATCATCAAAGTTGGCCCAGTCAGCAGATGGTGTCACAGCATCGTTTCAAACTCATGGACAGGTAAAACATTTTAAATGTATTTATGGGCAGCAGAACAATTTTGGAAGCCGGGGGGGGTGGGGGGGGTGATAAACCAGTTGAGGGTAAAGGGGTTAATTGCCCTGCGAATATATTTTCTTACCATATATACAGTGCTTTTGCAGTGGGCTGGGGGCAGGCCCTCTAAGTGGCAAAAGTGGGGGCAGTGTCCCCATGGCACACCTGATTCCTCCACCGATGTTTATATGTTTCATATTTTAGTTTGAGATATTACATTTGTCAGATAATTTTCTGTATACAATGAATGAATGAAAATATGAATTAATAAAAAGTGAATGATGAGAAATTGAACAAATAGGTTGTATTCAAAAATAATTTTCTTTTTCCTAATTGTAGCCATTACAAGTTATGCATCTTCCCAAACCAAGGAAAAGTAGCAGCGAGGTGCTTCCCCCCACAGTGAAAAAAATGGTCTCAGATCTTGGCAAGGGCGAGGTAGCTATTGAGCAAGGATTGTACTGATGTCCAGTTGAGACATGAAGTGAAGCAACTTGAAGACAGCCTTGATGGAATGAACCTGACAAGAGTAACTATACCAAAGGGCCAGTTCCTCACTGTTAAAGCAGATATCTGTACTTCATGGAAGAAAGCAAGGGAACTTAAAAGGTAAACCATATAATAGCTGCTCTCCATTTACATTTCTCCAGAGGTGAAGAATTTCACAAATAAACTACAAGTATTTTTCTTTCATATATTTGGTTAAAGCAGCTTGGGATCTCTTCCGAGTGTGAGTCTTCACTCCGTGCACAACAGGGGGATATAATCGATGATAATTACATCAGTGCTTGCTGGTTGCCATTATTACACAAAGATGAAGATGGTGGTACCATAATCAAGAAGACTCCCTGGGTTACTGTGAAGTCACTTCAAGCAAAATTAGACTTAAGTCTTCCAACAGCTGAAAAGACTTGAAAGGTACAGAGTTTAGTCAAATAATGAAAATAATAACAGCTTTTAGCTTAAAGGTAATGTCGTTTGTTTAACAATTTAGTTTTTCAGATTGGCAATGTACAGCATTCAAACTCCCCTCACAACACTGTTGTAACTACTGTGTTCCCTGCAGATGACTCACTGCATAATCTTAAAGTCGGCAGCTTTCGGAGTTGTCCTGTAAAGAATGGAAGTGAGTAACATTTTATGGCTGCTAACAACACATTCTAATGATATGTAATTCTATGTCATAATAGTTGAATAGTTGTTCACTGTTCAAACAAGAAGCAGTTTTGTAATGTATCGATTGTTGTTCATACATATTTTGACACGTATTGTAATCTTCTTTTCTTCAGCAATAAGAAGCTTTGAATATTCCTATTTGGGGACTATGAATATCTCTGTAAAGTCCACGGTCTAACGGGAGCAAATGGCAAGTCATTTTAAATGTTGATTTTACATTAAATATTTTACATTTCATATATTTCAAATATTTTACATTTCATATTATATACCAATAAACTGATTTTTCACACTATTTGTAATTTAGGAAAAAGGTATCATTCTAACATGATAAACAAAACAGAAAATACACTAAATTAGGAAAAAGAAAAACCATATTCAGAAAAGTGTATATCGTAACAGGGTTTCCCCGCCTCCCCCCAAGTTAAAATTGTTGCCCCCAAATGAAAATTATCTCCCCCAATAGTGGCTGCCCCCCTAAATAATTTTTTATAAATTTTTCTTATATTGGTTTTAATATAACAAATATAACTCAAAGGTATACAACAGAAAGGTATGAAACCTAGCTGGCCCAACTTGAATTTTGCTTCATTCGTTAATACCTGGCCGCCCCCTACTTTTTCAATCTATAGAGAACACTGCATACATATAATGTACAGTTAGAACATTTTACATTACAAATTAATCATAATTTAATTTACTTCCATAGGACAGCACTGTTGTCTCAGGTGCAACATCACCAAAGAAAACATGAAAATCCCACTCACCGTGAAAGGTTATTCTGAGGCCAGAACACTGGAGAGCATGAAGGCCGACCTGGAGAACTTCCAGCAAAATGGTGGCAGACTTTCTGAAGCCAAGGCCTTCAATAATGTCATTGATACATGCTCTCTTTGACATTCCATTAGCGCAGGTAAAGTTATTTTCAGTATTTGTACGTTTTTGTTATCATTGTGTAGTTTATTGCTCACTCTCTCACAAAACTGTTATGTTTTTCATTTTTACAGGTCTGCCCACCAGGACTGCACAAGTTTAGGGTTATGCCTGAAACACTTTGTTTCCTTCGAGAACCAGTGTCACCTTCTGGATGTCAAGATTGCGAAGACCATCGACAGCAACACAGAAAACATCAATGGCTTTGTGGACACAGTCAAGGCCTTCAATAAGGCGAGGCAACTGGATGAGGATGAGGCAGACAGTCTTGATGATGGAGCCAACATCTAATTGAGCACCTGGCTAGTGTTTAAGACGAGACCGAAGCAGCAGTCTACCACAACATTAAGAGGAGAGAAACAAACTAGTAAGTTATAGGTCAAATTAGGATCAGCATTGTTCAGGGTCATAGTCGGTTTAAGGGGTGATTGGCCCCATTACTGTTTTAAACCACTCGTCAGATGTGTCATAACCAGGCACATAGCGAAATATTTGTCATGGGGGGGGGGGTTATGGGGGGGAAAAAATGTTGTCAAAAAAAAAATTGTCGGAAACATACAATTCACGGGCCCGTAGACGCAAAATGGTGCATCTTCGTGGAAAAACAGTCAAATTTTGTGAATAACCGAACAAATTCAATTTGTTTGGTCACTTGAGTCATGGGGGGGTTGACCCCCCTCCTGTAGCTACGTCACTGGTTATAACGTTTGGAACTTCAATTGGCATTTGAGTCAAATGTGTTTAATTTGTAAAATCGACCCAACCTAAGCAGTGAAAAATAACAACAATTTTTTCTATTTCATCCTTAGCACAAAGAAGCAGATAACATCAGGAAAGGGGCAAACTTTTCAAAGGAAAAAGGACCACTTGTTCGTCAATTAGACGAGATTCTGAAGAAGTTCAGAGTCACAAGACAGGCCTACCATGGGAAGAGTTTCGTAGGAAATCATGTTCATCGATGCTGCAAGGTGTGCAAGCTAAAACTTTTCTTTAAAATCACTTCATGAACTTTTATTTTTAAGGAGCATAATCTGTGCCATGAGCTATATATAATTGAAGAATTATATAAATTGTAAAAAATATTATTCTGTACCATTTTTTAGAAAGAAACCATTGACCTACTAATGAAAGATGTAAACGAAGCAACGCGACGTCTTTGTCCAAGTCTTGTCGAAGATGCCCAAACACTGACATCAAACCTACACGACTCTGTTTCGGCTGTTTGGTTTATGTCACAAACAATACAATATTTCACAATGTATGACTGATACAGACATAGAGGCACTAGGTCAGACCAAATTTTAAGTAACAATTGATATTATGAACTGTTAACTTGAATAACGCTATTTTCCAGCCTGTGTTTTTTTGTATGTGTCTATACTAAAAAAAACACACAATTTCAAATTCCTTTAGAATATCAGGGGTGTGCAACTTTTTCGAACACCTGGCCAATTCATGTTGCTGTGACCATCAGGAGGGGCCGCAGTGGAACAGAGAGGTGTATATGATGGTGGCATCTCACCCTTACCCCTTCCCCTACCCCTCCTCCGTTAGAGTGACCAATGTGCCCATCTAGGTTGCACACCCCTGCTTTAGATTGAGAAAGAACTTATTTTTATATACAGTACCATGCAATATTTTCAAATAATATTTTTAGTCACATCCTCTATTTTCATGTTATAGGGATGACCATAACGGCATATCTGGCCTATTTCCGGGAGCATTTCCCTCAAGAATCTGTGCCACCAAAGATGCACACGTACTTGAAGACCATGTGATCCCATTCTTGAGGAAATAGAAAGTTGGGCTAGTTTGTTCTTGGTGAGCAAGGCATTGAATCAGTCCATGCAAGATTCAATAACATCAAGGCCAACATCTGTGGATTCAATGATGATCTGGCAATCTTTAAGTCTGTGGATCCAGACTGGATCCAGACAAGGCCTGCAGCACTCTCTTCATAAATGTGGAGCCTAAGAAGGAGAAACAATTTAATGCTTTTGACTGATTTAACAATCAATTCAACTAACATTTTTATGTTATGTATACCAAGTCAACATAATTTCTTAGCACTGACTCTCTTCCTTTTTAGCTCATACCAGCATGCTGGTGTGAGCTATTGTTACAGTGCGGCGTCTATCACTCTATCACTCTATCCGTCAACAATTGGTAAAACCGCTCCCACTCGCACAGTGTTTGATGGAATTTCATGAAACTTGGACACAAGGACCATTGGGTATAGGGCCATCAGAGATGGTCCGAAATTTGGGGTCAAAGGTCACCTGTGGGCCGTAATGGGCCATTTTCTGGAAATACGCAAAATGCTGCTTCTCCTACAGATTCGATGGTACAATGTTGAGGGTTTGTCACGATAGTACTATGGAAGTGTTACCTTCAGGGTGTTCATGAATTTGAGATCAAAGATCAACTAGGGGTCTCTTGTGGCCCGGGCTGCGGCCCTATATTTTCAAATTGCTTCCGTTCGTACAGTGTATGGCCAGTTATAATGAAACTTGGTCACAACGTTCCTCGGGATGAGGGTTACGAGGGCTGTTCGGAAAATTGAGGTCAAATGTCATTTAGGGGGTCATCGGGGGTCATTCTGTGTAATATTTTCAAATATCTCATTCTCCTCAAGATTTTGATGGATCATATTCAAAGTTGAACTGATGATTGTTGGATTGTGTATGAATAAGGTGATGCCAAATAATTTTTGGTCAAAAGTTAATTACAATTAATCCCCATTGTTTAAAAAAATTTGAGCCTTCACCTTTTTCCAAAGCTCCTTTAATTTGTCTCCCAGTCTCTGCAGTG
>JAIPMN010019461.1:0-15344 GCA_020650975.1 Apostichopus californicus
TACATTTTCAACTGAAAGCTACAGATAATAGCCAGCGTAGCTTAGTGAATGTTTAACCACAAAACTAAATAGAATTGTTTTCTATTGACAAGGTCCAGACTGACAGAATGAAGAATAAGTGTCATTTGATATGTGTAAAGGATCAACACATAACTTATTATCCTCCCATTTCACCTCAGTTTTATTTTCTGATTATAATTGTTGAATTATTGTCACGCTTTTATAATAGATTACTCAGTATCTTTATTTCATCTTTCTGTTTTATCAGTTTTCTCTTTTGTCTAATAACAACTCTACGTTTTCATTTTCAAATATATAGAGGTAACTATGATTTTAACCTTACTGTATAATTTCAGTCGGGCCATCAGAATGTCCATCTCCTCAGAAAGGCCTCCCTGGAGAACCGAGCATTATCATTTGTCATTTCAATACTGACTTTAAAAGAGTTTTTTGGATTGTTGAAGATTCTGACAATGATCCTCTGATACAACGAGAAGGTTCGACCGTCTCTGGGCCTGGTTTCACAGACGACAAGTACAACGTATCCAATAATGGATCACTTATTATACGCCGAGTTTCTGAAGAAAACAACGCCAGATACAAAGTGATTTTCGTTGATGAGAATAATGAATCATTTACTTACCAAATAGACTTTGAAGCAGGTAAAACTTTGAATTTAAGTTGTATGTTGTTGTAGGTTGTTAACCCACAGTCATTTGGTATGCTGCATTATCACAAATAGGTATGGGGGAACGAATATCACACGAAGTGACGTTATGTGTTGATATATGATAGACGTTGCGTTTAATAATCAATAATCAGCAGTTATTTTACGACGCTTAAGCGACCACAAAATGTGGGAGGAATCCGCAAGGGAATATGGATTACAACTGACACGTCGGGTGGCTCCCAATTTAATATTTTAACTCAAATTTGGAATATTTTCAATTTATAAAGTCATGTCAGATGGGAAAGCCGTAGATTCCTCTTGGATGAAAAGCCCACCTTAATATATGACCCGACCGGGAATCGAAACCCGAACTTCCCGATTGCTAAGCCTCATTGCGTCAATTGCCACCACGTTAATCCAATCGGTCACAGCACTGGTTTTGTTACCACCCATGCACCCAACATTATAAATATTTGCCAACACCTTTTCCTTTTTGTTCACATTAGAAACATTTTGCACCAACTTGCCTCCGCCTAACCACGGCACAGTTAAACAAACTGCCAGGAGAGCTGAGTATAACTGTGAGGAAGGTTTCCATTTGAAAGATAATGCACTTGTTGAGTGTATTTTGGATGAGGCAACTAACACCTATCTTTGGTCTGAACCAATTCCAAAATGTGTCAGAGACATTGTTACAACCACAACTGTAGCAACCACTCCAAAGACGACAACGACGAAGATGAAGATATATAGTTCTACTACAGGTAGTACTACTACGAACACGCCTAGGCCGACATTACATGACAAGAATGCACACAGGAATACTATAAGGAGTAATACAGATAAGGTTCATCCTACCACTAAAAAAGGTAAGCAAATGCCAAGATCCCATCCAACCGAAAGCTTGTCAAGAAATGTATTTTATGATATCGTATTTAATACAAACATATAAACATCACGTTATTTGAAAGTCATCACGGCACATTAGCCTCAATACGTTGTTTTATTTATGAATGGGATTTATTTCCAATGCCAATGAGTATTATTCTTTACCGGAAACAAAACTAACATATGCAGAAGCCCTTAAAAAAATATTATATATTTCAATTGTACAAATATTCAGTTATTGTAATGCCAATTGCACCAACTTGGTGTTAGTTTTGTTGACATACTTGTAAGTTCATTTATTATGATAGTTTTACTGTCTCTTGATAAATAAATGACATTGTGTAAATATAAAAAGCTTACTAATAACTAGTAAATTTCTTTGAAGAATAACATATAATCATTTGTTGAATTTTACCAACAGGTGGATCAAATAGCAGTCATTTGCGAGTACACCTTGCTGTCATCACGTTAGCAACCATTACGTCCTTCTTATTTTTAATTACATGACAGAATTGTGAGATATAAAGCATGACCAAAATCATCTGCGGTTGTATTATTGTTCCTCCTACCATCATCGAGTATATTATTAGTGACTTGGAACATTACTGAATCGGATAGGATAGTGTTGAGTCTGGTTTATAGTAAGGTTTAATAACTAATTCATTGTGCCTTTTGCTTTCTCCAGTTTTCATTAGTATTCATTTTGCATTTGCATTAAATAATCATGCTATAGTAGTCTCTTTAAAGATAAAATTTAGGTAGATTGTTAAGACACACATCATTATACGCAATTAATCGTATACCCGTAGTCACGCTTATATTCATAAAGTTGGCTGTGTTGATTTTGTTAGCACTTTGGATTTGCTATACAAGTCATGTACCACAAAGTCTGTATGTTTCTCTGTATGTTTAGAATACCCAAATCGAGACTTTGAATATTGGTAACAAGTAAGTTCGTATTCGTAATATTGAACCCTTGGGGAGCAACTTTCCTTCAGTTGATAAAAACAAAATTCTTGAACCAAAATCTTCCCAATCACTAGGATATTTGTAAGAAGCTGATCCGTATACTATCAAATGATAAATATCATTCAGGTTTCAACTTTCCGTGATTTTTTTTATCTTTTATATTTCAAACGGTATCTAAATTAGGACAGTTGTAGTACATTTTGGGTGTATATATCTTATCTTCAGGCATTGGTGCCGTGGTATATCATGGCTAGTGTAATGGAAAATGGAAACTTGCCAAAAATTGAAATTTCACGTCTCCATTTAGCCTTGGTGTTGAAAGCTCATCTTGGCAATTATTTAAACTGGACATTTTTGAAGAGTAGTTATTAATTCCCATCGCAACCGAAAAATACGTTTCCAATTCATTTTTGTTTATTAACTGACTGTTACATTTAATTTAGGTTTTATAAATATATATATATATATATATATACATATATGTATACATTATATATATTTCTAGTTTTACAATAAGGAAGTCAATTTACATGATGTCTTTAAAACCATCAATATTAAACTCGCAGATAGATACAACCTGTACATATCTTGAAATTCATTTTATATATGACTATAGATATGATTTTAAAAATTTTGTAAAGTTAATTAATATTGTGATCATCGTGAAACGCATGTAAATAAATAGCTTTGACACAATTGTATATCCTTTCACCTATGTATTTATTTCATTGATTTTCACTTCTTGTTTATACAATGTAATGAAAGTTGAAAGCTAATGAAAACACACAAACTCAATTATAAGTATTCTTATAGCAAACAAAATTGACTGAGGCAAACATTTCCAGAACCTTCTGAAAGAACCTAACAGATAAATGATATTTATCAGAATGCTCAGTGTAAAAAACTTAAGACAGCTCACTAATGATCTGGTATATATTACCTCATTCAACATTCAATAACACCAGACTTCTCTTGACTTATTTTGTATATCAAACCGACATTTCCCATCACAACACAATAAATAACGAACGTATCCATAGAATGAGAGATTGGATTCGTAGTACCATATATAGTCTTCATTATTAATATATAGAACTAGGTTAGGGGTGCAATCACCTTTTCTTGTAGAGTGAGCGAGGGGTGGGGTTGGAATAATACGATAATTCGTTAGTGGAGGGGTCCAAATAAATTAAGGATCTTTGACTCAAAATGTATCATATTTTGCAACTTTTGAAACAATGTTGAAGACGTTTCGACAATTTCTTGGTTGTATCGCATAGACGTATTTATGAGTCTCCCCCCCCCCCCATGAGTTATTCCTGACCTAGCTAAAGACGACTGTCCAAAAAACAATTAGTGGGACAGATGGTCATTCGATTAAGAGTAAAGTTTAGCCGTACTGTCTTCATCGAAACGTGTGTTTCACGGTCTAATATTTCCATTACTCCATATGAAAAGAACGGTCATTGGCCGTTCAGAAGAACTCCAACCACAACTTCCCTTTGCGTAGTAAAAGTAGTTTTCCTGCGACAAACAAGACTTTGAAACGATATAACTTATATACTGTTTACGATAGTGAAGCCTCCGAGTGAAGCCTCCAAGTGTCCTTATTGTCTCCATTTTTGTTTTCGCATAATCATAACCTATGCATTCATGCAGACATATGTATGTGTGTGTGTATGCGTTTGTTTTGCTATCTGACCGAGGACTTGAACAAAAGAATTCCAGGTCCTCGGTTGTGATTTCTAAAGAATCACCACGTCCTCGGAAGAATTATATTGTATAGGGTATTGTTAAGGTTAGGGTAAGTGGATTTGAACAATGGAAAATACAATAGGATCCTCGGTCTGAATGTAATACAAACATGCGTGTGTGTGTATGACGCCTCGCTTGTAAACACGATATCTCAAGTAGGGAAGCTTGGACCAATCTAATATTCGGTGTAAATGAGTGTAAATACCAGTCAGAATACCACTACACTAAGATGGCAAAACATCTCCGTAATTATTTCTTAAGGCAATTTTACTACTGGCTATCAGTCATAATTCGCAAAGTATAGAACAATTTAAGGAGTTTTGAGACAAGTTTGCTGTTGTTGCTGCTATGATTTTTGGAAGAAAGATGCTCTTACAACTTCAGATTTTCATTGCGTAAAAGATCGCTTTGATTTAGGCAGTGTACTAGAGTAAAAGCGATATTTTTTCGCGCATCAATCTGCAGCTAAATGACAAGATAAATAATTGGGAAAATGTACGAAGTCGCTCTAATCGAGCAGCAGTTTAAATTAGCAGTGAAATACTGTATAGGTTTAGGACTCACACACACCTAGTTACTGCCTAGTATATGCCTAGTAAAATAGAGGAGCCCTAATGTAACAGAAGCCAAGCTATCTTCGTAGGTATTTTACAGATGTTGTATTTGCAATTGTTTGAGACACTACAGTAGTAGGCCTAGTTGCTTATTTATGATTCTGTGTCATGTTTTACTTTGTTCATCACTTATACTTTTGGTGGAAAAAGGTTAAATTTCATACTGCAAAGAAACATAATTTTCCAATGTGAAATTACGTAGCACCATGCATCTGCCTAAGAACCTAATCACAGAAAGTACTGATGATGGAGTATTGAACAACAATCATAGGCCTAGTGGCGAGTGAAATTTGGCGAGTACCGTAGATTATTAGTCACGGTCGCCAAGTACTTTTAAAAATATTTGTCGAGACCTAAAAACCTTGAAAACATGATTTCTCATGGTAGAAATCATGGATACTTTTCATACATGGTATATGAATTTGCCATATTCATTCATTTTTCATTTCTTTATTTCAGTATAAATTTACAGAGAAATTTATAAATAGGATAAAAATATAACAATATACAGAACATCAAAAGTACAGGTTAAGACATATAAAAGTTTATGAGACTAAGTTAATAGTGAAACATAAAAAGCGTTACAAAAGTTATCAACATTATCAAGAAGCTACAACAAAGGATCTAAGAAGTTGTCTTTACCAGTTTACAAAAAGGGGCTGCTCTGTAAATAAAACGAGTTCTTAAAGAATAAAAAATCTAAAACATTATCAAAAAGCTACAATAAAGGATCTAAGGAGCCGTTTTGTACAAAAAGGGCTGCTCTGTAAATAAACGAGTTCTTAAAGAGTATAATTCTAAAAGATGGCGTGATATTTGGATTTCTCAAATTATAATTTGTTTTATTGCACAGAGAGTTGAGCTTGGAATGTAGAGGATGTTCGTTAGAAGTTTGAATATTTTTGAAAAGTCGTATAAATTCTTTCCTAGCAGATTCATTGACTCTATGTACAAGATTCTCATATATAATTAAGCCTGAAAATTTTTGAACAAAATTTAAGAAAACTTCTTATTCTTTTCTTATCTTTAACGTGTACAAAATGATACCATACTGGAACCGCATATACTAGGATCGGCAAGACAGACGCCGCGAACACCCTTTCTATTGTATCGCTGGAAAAGTATGGGACAGTGAATGCTAATGTCGAAACAATATAATACACTTTAGCTAACATTTTCGAGATATGATTTGTAAATGTTAACTTATCGTCAATGCACACTCCTAGGTACATAGTGCAAGAGGTACGTTCAACGCACGAGCCCTGAATTATAGTTTTCTGTTCTTTAACATTCATTAAACCTTTGTGCTTAACATTTATATTTTCAAACAAGATTTCTTTTGATTTATTTGGATTCAAAATGAGATTTTTCTGCTCACACAAGCTAACAATTCTTGAAATAAAGTACTGATAATCGTCTTGATCTTTACTGTGTGTGCTTTTACTGATTCTGCAGGAAACAGCAGTTTCATCTGCATACTTAATAACGTTGCAGTTGGAACCTGAGCGCATCTCATCCGTGTAAATGGTGAAAAGTAGAGCCGATAGAGAACCCCCTTGAGGAACGCCAATTTTAATATCCGATTTAGAAGAAAATCCCTTCTGTAATTTCACTTGCCTAGACCAGCCTTGTACAAAGTTTGCAAGCCAATGAATAAGCCATGGTTCTTCAATAAAGCTACGTAGATCTTGAATTAGGCGATTAGGCAATACCGTATTAAATGCGCTTGAAAAATCTAAGGAAAGGACTTTTGACAATGTTGTGTCTTTCTGATTTAGCCCCGAAACGATGTCATGTACAAGAGTAAGTATGGCATCAGTGCACGAAACTCCCTTTTTGTAGCTGTTTCTCTTTGCAGTATCACCAGTTTCGATTGCCTTCATCTTCCCTTTTCTAATTTCTTTATTGTTTCATCCGCTGGTAATCTCTTCATCATCTCCGAGGCAGGTATAATATTATGTGGGATGCATATATCACTTGTGAAGTTAATGTAACATGAAACCACTTCAGTTAGCTCATGCAAGGTATTACAGCTCTCTGTGAAAATACTCCAGTCAGTTGAGTCCAACATTTCTCTTAAGTTCTTGATATTGTTCATACTAATGTCCCTCTCCCTTCTTCTCGTCTTCTTTTGAACCAGGCGATGTTTCTCTGTGTACTTTGGTATGACGCATATGCTGATATGATCAGATGTGGCTATGGATTGTAGTTTCCTAGCTTGGTAATTATCGTCTTTGACATACACAGCATCCAAAGTAGCCTGCGATCTTGGATATGTGATGAAGTTGACAAGGTTTTTGTAGCCCATAGTCTCAAGGAGAGGAACTCTGTTTCTGTTGATGTCCCCTAAAATGACGACGTTAAATCGTGGGTTGTTTTTCAAAATTTGTGTTAGTGCCTTCTTCATCTCTGCATCGGCAACTGGAAAATTTGATGTAGGACGGGTATAAATGTTGACAATGATGATACTGCTTGTACCACTCGGCAAAAAAACGGGGACGGGCACTCACAGCCAGTAGCTCAATGTCCGTTGATAAGGTTATAGATACTTTGGGGCGGCAAATAGCCCATTCTTTAGAAACATAAGTTATTAGACCTCCACCATTTGCCGAGTACTCCCTGTCATAGCGAAACATATTGAAATTCTCCAGTTGTAAGGCCTCATCTGTGACCAAGTGTTGTGGGATCTCGTCGTTCCATGACCGACATCCGTATTTTTGAATCTTTGTTTCCTGTAGGGCTATGAAACAAAGATTTGGCATATTTACGATAGTCTGTTCTAAGTGTGTAAACTTGCCCTGAATACTGTTTATGTTGGAGGAGAATCCATAAGGAAAGCTGAAGTTAGCAGGCTTCGTTTGTCTTATTCTCTTCTGTATACCAGCTCGTTTGCCTCTCCGTCGACGAACAATATATAGTTCTTTCAATTTGTTCAGCACCCGTGGCTCAAACAAAAACTCTGTCATGTGGGCTTTAATGCTGTATAGCGTACATGCTCCATACTGTACTAGGTTTGGACTTGATCCGTTCTCCATGGACTTGTAAAGGTATAGTCTGTGCATAGACCTAACAGTTAGGTTTATAGCAAAGTTGAGATGGAGTTAACACAAAAAGTAGATGTTAAGATACAGCTTCATCCTCGAAAAATACGTTCAAACAGACTGATTAGTTAGTTGTTAGTTCTTTAAACAGCATATCCCTCCACAAACAAATACGTAAAACAGGCATGATAGTAGCTAAAAACGAGAACATTCAGCTAGTGAAAAACTATGTAGGCAGCTCAGTAGGAAGCGCCCTTTATTCAAGATTATTGAGTACAAGAATCCTGTTGCTTGAGAGGTCAAATCTCCATAGATGTCACCAGAGCTTGTCAATCTCTGAAAACCCTTTTACATGATATCTAACGATGGAAATCGTGGATACCTCTAATACTTGGTGTGTGGATTCATAACATTGAGTACAAGACCCCTATTGTTTAGGTGTATAGCCACGTACAGTAGACTGACCTGTGTTTATCATGTCATAGTGTTATTGTATCAAAATGGTGGTTCGGGCCATTTCTATTGTAACAGCTAGTTCTGGTTATTCTAACATCCAGAAGTCTAGTGCACTGAATTCATCGAAACCTCAACCTTTAGCATTCTGGTTTTTCTTACGGTGCACTTATAAAGTCTTTAACTTAACAACCGCAACGGTCTTTACACAGTGTTGTCAAAGTGTGGGCTTTTTAAGGCTGATTTCAATGGTTGACAGCAATGCACGTTAAGAATAAAGCTAATGTCAACTTGGGAACGAGATTTTATTCCCTATAGGTGTGCATCATAGTGTCACCTATTACACTGTAATCACTGAACCGAAACTGAAATCTCGCGACCTTTACACTTGTTTTCTTTTCAAGCAGAGTTAATCAAACAATCACAAAATACCGATAACACATTCCATGTCGATGACTCCAGTGAACCTCTATGTTTGACAACGAAACTTTGGACCTGATATAAGTAATCCATTTTATCTTGAACCTTTCAAGGAATATGTTGCGTAGGTTTAAAGAACAACAAATTTGACTGAAGTGTTACTAGAGAATCAAGAAAACTGAATCAAGAAAGGCTCGGAAATTGTTGACTAAATTTTTCCGACATTTGTTGATTGTTCGATAATATATCGCCAGAACTGAATGTTGATAGCGAGCAAAATAACGACAAGCAATCGTTATTATAATACCCTGTAAAGACATCATTTCTTGATTTAATTCAAGACTTTCTATTAATTTGATATACTGAGTAACATTACTACTAAAAACCATAGCAGCTAATGATAATAAATTAGTTTGCCTTCTTTCATTACTAATCTGCAAACTGACGCAATGTTTCTTAAAGGACTTTCAACTTTCTTAGAACAAAACTCATGTAGATGTCACAATGGCGAAAACAGGAAATACTAGTTGAGGGTACTATGTTGCAATATAAATACTAGTAGTGGGTATTCTGTTTAAACATCCGCATCATCTTGACATTATTTTACCCTTAGTTATCTTGACTTCCTATCAATTACTTATGTTTCCGTTTTTCTGAGTATAACAAAACGAAATTAACAAACTGAAAACGAAAATGCCGTTCATCTATAAAGGACTAATACACGGGAGTCTCCCTCATTCAATCCACAATATTGTTGTACAGTAGTTTACGTCAAGGCATATACAGTATCTTGCGAGGCGCTCTTTAACTATAACATATAGAACGCCGAGAACAATCCGTTGAAGATTTGATCACGAACGTACACGTTTCCAATCAACGACTTATTCTGCACAACTGAACAATTTTTAGTCAATCAATTAATTTTCTCTCTACAAAACTCATATTGTTGCGTTGATATGGTTTGATCTAATATCTTTAATACCTTCTATCTTTTATCTATTATCAGCTCTGGTAATCTGGTCATAACATTGCTATAGGTTTCCTGTTAAATCTAAATTTAGCCAATACCGGCAATACTGTTGGAGTTGGCTTTCTCGAGTTGTTATTTTCATTATGTACTTTTCTTTTTACAGTGATTTGTGAGTTCTAAAATTCCTGTTACCTTTTTGAGTATGACATGGTACCATTATGATTAAATTTCAAAGCCAATCACGATTACATCACACAACTCCATCGGCATATTTTGATGGACAGATGAGATCTACTGCCGAGTGCAACGGTCAGGTTACGTTATCTAGCAACATAGTACACCACTCACAATTAAACTATAGTAACATCACAAGGCTCTATTAGAAATTTATATGAACAAAATGAAAGGGAAATTCCCTGCCGAATACGACTTTTAACTTGAGAGTAGCTCTCTTATCGTGGTTTCATTTGAAATGAAAAAAAGAGGTTAATGTTAGATCAGGAACACAGCATAAATCCGGGTCAATTAGAGTTGAAAGCTATTTCTTTTGTATGGATATGAAATCCACATTCATTTCTCTCCTTATGCTTCTTTCAACACAGCCCGAATAAAATATTGCAAAATTGTAACTAGAAAAAAAGGCTTAGTATATTGTTTTCCCTAAGAGTAAATTATGAAACAAATATATTTAATAGCTTCTAATTGTTCGGATACTTTTATTATTAGGGTATCACAATGAAATCAACTTTTATATTTATATAGAAAACTAGCCAGAAACTATGTTGAACCGTTGTGTTCTTGATTTTAAACGAGATTAAACAAGTTTGTGAGTAACAATGCATATCCGCTTGAGTCATGGAATAGCTCTTAATATTGTTCTAATTAGTTTTGATCTTGTGCCAAGTATGAATCACTTTACGTCATACGTTGGTGTTATAATTACCATCCTTTTGTTTTACATTTCCTATTGAAGTATACTTTCTGACGATAGTATCGTACTCATGTATAAACTTTCAATTGACAGTCATTAGCACTTAAAGTCATACAGATAATCGCATATCTTATTAAGTATCTAATTGCTAACTTGTAGGAATTGGAAAGGGTGCCAAACTTATATGACAGAAAAATTTCGCCAATTGGATCAAACAGTTTTGTAGATTAGGAGATCGAAGATTACATCTCTCCGGCGAATTATGGGCTTAAACAGTGTACTAAAGGGGAACATGATTTGCTCCCGACTTATAATTCTTGCATTCGCGGTGACTGGTTCTTGTAGCGCTGTAAGTTTTGTAAAAGGTAAGAAACATATTATTCATAAAAACCGTAACTTTGAATCTTGCCGATCGTTAATTCTCCTGCATATGACAACAGGCTTGTGAAACTACAGTCTAAAATCACCTGAGAGGCTGAGATATTGTAGAATTCAATGTAAAGTACTCGATGTTATAAGACAAATATGACAGTCATTATATGCAAGATTTGTTCATAGCTATTTGAAACACCAAACCGAAAGTAAACTGCATAAACTATAGTTGAATTCAAATGTTTTTTATCGATTTGTCGTAGCTGGATCTATCGCATACTCATGTTTTATGTAATTATTATTATGATGAAAAAGTTACAGAGGCTTGGAATGTTTTACGGAAGAGACTCAGCGTCATTTTAGTGCCTAGTGTGATCTAAATAATTAAGATGAAGACAGCTCTATCAAATGGCCTCTGGTAAAATAATTACCACTTTTTGCGTGGAAATGATGAAAAAATATTATAAAATATATTTCTATTTGATAATTAATTTGAGGTTATTCTACAGTCGACCTGGCGGTTACCATAGGATAATGCACGAAATGGGGTATAGCGCTTTTGTTGTATACAGGAGGTACAAAGCACTAAATAAACATCAATTTTCATCTCAAAATAATATAGCTTACTAAAATAATATAGCCTACCAGATAGCGTAGTTGGTGACATTTCTGACAACGGTGCTCAGTCCTTCAAGTGCAGGGTGCATCAACATCTTATTTCCTGTGCCTGATGCTGTAGTATGCCCCTCCCTTCTAGTTGTTCTAAGTTGATGTGGACCACTGATTGGCCCATGTGGATTTCCTTTATAGTACCCTGTTGTCTATATTTGGTCTTGACTTCTGTCAATCTGCATGGGCTATTGTTCACTTTAGCATTTTATAAAAAAATAAATAAAATAAAAAACAAAAAAAAACTGTCAATGACAATAGCCAACAATTGTTTCGAAACGGTAGCCAATAGTTCTTTACCTTGAGTATACTCAACAGTCTCAAAGCAATGTAAATGCCCAAATTAATAACACGAATGACATAATATGTACTACCGCAAAAAGAGCCGTGTACTGCCGTCTGAAGAGTTAAGCATTGTCGCGAAAGAGCCATTAATGGATCCAATGGAGTAAAGTTTGTCGTGTTTTTAGTCATCATCATTAATCTGTTTTGAAGATTGGATGTTGACGAAGAAGATAGAAACTACCGATAAAAATTTAAGGTGATTTAAGGCGTTTTAAGGCAATTCCTGGATGAAAGAGAAATAAAAAATCCGCAATGAGAGATTTGCGAGCACTAAACTTCGACCTTTTCTGCTGCATCATTGTATATATCGTTGATGTTACTGTTGGCCTATTCGTTATTCCTTATTGTCTATGTAGACGGTGTTCTGGACATTTGGCTAGTCACTTGTGGCGTAAAACTTTCTTTTGTTGGTTCGGTTCCTTATATCTCTGCAGTTCTCAGGATATTTGAGCATTCGTGATTTCGCTCATTCGAATACTCCCGGCTATTACTTCTGATGATAACGTTAAGCCTATACTTTAGTTCTAATTCCGTTTCGATCACCGTTTAACGCTATAACAAAACTGGTTCGATGCCACATTTTCTAAATGTCGTTTTCGCTCGCAAGCAATGTTTAGTGTACCTAAGACTGGGATTTAGCATTCTCAGATATTTTGGTCATTACTTTAGCAAGAGGTATTTAAACCTAAGAGCTTGTTGTCGTCCCATACTAATCTGATTCATTTGTCGTTGGCAAAGGTGGGCAGCTACCTGGGGTAAAGCTTGCCGAGATACTTCTTAATGTCAGTGCATTGTTTTTCGGATAATAATAGGTCAGCTGACGACAACGGACCAATCAAATTCGAGAATTTTTCAATCAGATCATATCAAAGTGTAGTTTGAAACGGTAATGTGAAGAACTTTCCAAAAAAAGGCCCCCAAAAAAGAACTAACATTAGACGCCTATGGCCCTTAGATTGTAAAATTAAACACCTGAACCCAACTTTCGTTACAACGTTCTTAAATATGAAATCCGTCCTTAATTGTGAATGTACAGGCTCAGCCGATGCTCATAGCTAGTGCAGTAACTACTGGTGCCAACTGTAACACGTGTTACCATGTTAAGAACACAAAGTAGTAATTAATAATGCACGGTTGTGGGATATGAACAGTAGCAACATGTGTTACATGTGTCACCAGCATGTACTGAACTAGCTATGTGTTTGAAGTAAAAGAGGTACGGTACCGCTTGATTCAAGTTTTTTTCAATTACGCCAATTCGTCATGCCGAGAATGAAGAAAGGTCACGTTCGGGTATTTCCATAGGCCTACTTATAGCATAAAACGACCAGATACGACTTCATTTAAGAATCGCGTGTTAATGAACTCGCACTCAATGGTTGGTACAGCAACTACTGTTCATGTCCCATAACCGTGCATCAGTAACTACTACTCTGTGTTGGTAACATGTGTAACATGTGTTACAGGACATGACAAGTAGTTACTATATGAGCCATGAGTATCGGGTGACATGATTTAAAGATGGTTTCTATACATTTTCGATACAGATGCAGACTACGTAGGTTGTTTTACATTCATGAAATCAACTTCCAACATCACAGTTGGGCGGTACATGCCAAAAACCATATCTCCGGAAAATTGTTCCTTGTTTTGCAATGGCCAACTCGGTGAAGGAACGAACTATGGATTGTTTGAAGGAACCATATGCCTTTGTGACAAACGGATTGATGTGTTAAAGGAGATGGGTGAACGTGCTGACGAAGACTGTGAACATGAATGTACCTACACGAATGGCACACCATATTGTGGTGGGAAGATTGCAGTTGCTGTATATAAAGGTATGCTCATTTCGGGTTACTATTAATGAAGGATGACATTTGTTTCTTATTAAGTGGCGTTGATATTAGTCTGAGAACTCTATATTATCTACATCTGAAACAGAAACATATGCTACATAAACGTTGCGGTTTGGCCTGTCCCGTAAATAAACCCTGACAATACTTATTACAATTTTATGTCTATTACAACCACTTCATACACAAGTCTAAATATAGAATCATATCATGGTTGTATTTCAGTCATGGGTATTAATTGGGCTGAATATTACTTCTGAAAAGTTTGTCTTCATTCCAATCCAGTTGACACATCCAGAACCCGATTAAGTCTATTACATGTGAACATGCTCCAGATTAATGCCATAAAACTAAAATTAATGGATCATTCTAATATTTAATGAAATATTAGTTTGATATTAGTTTCACCAGACGTAAAAATGAAGTATCACAATTGGTCAAATGTGTGGACCAAAATCCTTATGCCTTGCGTTATTACGTTTTCAAGGACTGTCTTTGTTTAGCAGAAATACATCCTGGTTATTCAACAGTGCATGTAAGAATTTCTCTTGAGTCTTGCTTGAGTAATATGTATTCAATTTTGAACATGGCAAATACAATGCAGCTACATCCACGTGTACTCTGAAAACCTATTCTAGTAGTCGGAGTATGCGAACAAGCAAAGTTACATCATCAAGACAACCATCTCACGAAAATGTGACTCTGTCATGAATCAGCTGTACCATGTAACATGTGATAGCGTCACACCACCTTCAGTTGATGATTGACACTTTCTCTTTCTGGTTTTTAAATGATAGAAACCTGTGTTGCGAGAACCGATGAGATTGCATGCAACTTCAGAGAGAACATTGTAGCTGTTTACTGGTTTGATGACACAAACGAAGATGAGCCACTCATACGCAATGAAGACGGCTATAGATCAGGCCGTGGGTACGACAGCGGTAGTTATAACATATCAGCAAGTGGTTCACTCGAGATACATCAGATAGACGATTCAATAAAGTCATACGAAGTGTACGTTAAGGATAATAACGACGAAGAGGTATTTTATAAGAAAGTAGTGATCCGGGTAAAAACAAATAAGAGAAACAAGTGCAACCTTAATAGTTCAATTAATTCAATAAAGTATTGGTTGGATTGGTGTTTTAAGCAGATCTCGACTATCCAATTCAGTTTACGGGTATAGGAAACCACTATGTTAAATGAGGTTGTTTATAGCAATGCAAGCCATGTTCATAATATTAGCATGAAAATATTGGTATTATATATTATTATTATTATTATTATTATTATTACCCCGTTATTTATATAGCGCATAATCCAAAAGTTCTATGCGCTTGTATATATAAATAAATATATATATTGGTATGAAATATATTTTTATATATATATAT